>JAQFYC010001940.1:0-29387 GCA_034694165.1 Tomocerus mixtus | reverse complement strand
TCATCGAAGGGGTAATTAAAAGGTGTTACAAGGTTAAGGGTAAAATGCTTAAAAATCGCGTTGCTATTATACTAATGATCTTAATGTTTGTAAATAACGTTTTAATATTACGGAGATGGTATGTCTAAAGTGTAGGTACACTGCGTACGTACACTATTGTGACTAATCCAAAAATCAGCTTTCCTCTTTGATCTCACTTGGATTGGATACTCTTATGATGCGTGACTGTGACTGTTGTGGTGTAATTTGGTGGGCGTATGTTTGTTTGATTTCTTCAAGTTCTTGCACTTTGCTGTGGGCCATTGATATTTTGCATTTGTAGATTTTCATTTGTTTTCACTTTGAATTCCTTTTGTTACTTTTAGTTTCCCTTTTCGGTGGAAGCTCTTCAAGCTCCAGTGATACTACACCTGCGCCAACAGTAGCGGGACAGATAGCTTCTTCTACCCCAACGGCAGCCCCCTCTGGAAACCATACCTGATTTCATTAAGGACCAACTTTTCCATCGGAATTGGCAATTCTGACGAGCGAAATAAATGTTTTTCGTGATTATTAGATTACCAGTGTATATCACTTAAAATCAAATCTTTTTCCTTTATAATTACCTCGTATTGATGTACTGATGAAAATCCCTAGTTATTGTTCGCCAGAAATGAAACAGCACAAAAAGTATGCTGTCCCTGCGTAGTTAAACGCACTAATTAAAAATTCTGTAGTTTCCTGTCCCTGTATATCCCTGAAGTATTCTGTAGTTTCGATTAAATCCATTTATTGTACGTATAGATAATTATGATTTATGATTACCCAATATACAAAATTACCCTAATGTACTTACTATTGCTGCAGGTAATGAATTCAGATATTTATGGGTTCATCATCCATAACATTTAGTTATGGTGTATAGTAATTTAATTTAATCAATTCGTATTGTTAGTTAGCATAATATTTAAAGTTATACAATTACTGATTCTATGACGCCTATTTGTTTACTCTGATCATGTAGATGTAGATTCTATCTAAGGTAGGCGATGCCTTGATAGACCAAATATCAATGTTTAATGTTGATCCGATTATTATAATACCTACCTATACCTATGTAATATATATAACGAAACTAATGATTTAGTCAGCAAAGACAGCATTGTTATTGTTATCGTAATGGACTCCTACATGGGAAAACGCACGGAGGACGCTTTTATGATTTACCAGCTTGTCTGTGAATGTGCGCCTGTAGAACTAACGATTATACTAAAATAATTCTATTGTGATACTTTATTCCTTATTAAGTAGATAGTCTACATTGGTAAGTTCTAATTCGTTCTTTTCACCAATTAATTAAACAAACGCTATTAAATATGATAACATTATGATTATACCTACCTAGTACATACCTGCTAGTATTGTGTCCTTTTTGTTTCATTTTCATTTACTTTGAGTATTTCATTTCGTCAGTTGTCATTGTTGCCTGTAATGTTACAATTCACTCATAGTATCATCCTAATATAATGAGATCACTGGATATTAGGTATAGTATAGTATAGTATAATTTAATTACGTGCACAAAATATAATACAGCAAGCTGTATCGTATATAAATGTAAGTTATTGCACTTTGTGTGAATGCGAACTCGTGTATGGGGATGTGCTAAAGTAGAATTAGACTTGTAGGTCAGGAGACTAGGAGAAAGTTTATCAGGTGTATCTACATATAATAATAATTGCTGTTGTGTATGTATTTAGTGTTATTTCTAGTGGGTGATGCTTATATTCCATTATTCAGATTCAGGGTATGCATTGTGACATAAAAATTGAAATCGTGTATTTTGTGTAGCGATTGTTTTCCAGTAGCCCTTCGAAATAGAGAAATTGCCGTTGCCACCCTGCTAAATTATAGTCTAACTATCCCTACCCAACTTTAGGATCTTATAATTACGATCTTTTAGGCGTATTCACTAGGTGCGATAGGTATGGTAAAGGATATCGGCACCGAATAACCAATAACAAGGGTTGATTCAACCCGGTTGAATCATATCTGAAATATTAATTGATGAAAATTAAGTTAATTGTGCTTACTTAACTCTAATTGTTGTAATTTTATAAAGCATGCTCGAATTTTTGTTAAATTGCATGTAAAGCTTCATTTAACTACGATGTGGATTATGGCACAGCGGAACGGGATGTGATGGTTTTAATATTTGGGGATTCAAAATACAATTTAACAAAGGAAAGCTCAATCAGCGGTATTTCAATTAAGCCAAAGTCAACAAATGCACCGTCGGTTTCTCCTCCGCCTGATAGTGGAGAAGATTATTTACCTGATGACCTCCCTATATCCTTGAACGTCCTAGATCCTCACCGAAAATTATTACGAAAAGGAGAAAGTCGAAGTCGAAAGCTGGCTCACTTTATGGGAAAAGAATAATTTTCATCAGTTAGTCTAAGTATGGTAGTGCCATAATCTAATCGTCACTGTAGACTTGGCTGTACGTACTATTGTAATTGATATGAATTGTCTGCCTACCCAAGTAAATATGACACGCATTGTTTAATATAATCGAAGCAAAGAATATATCTCTTTTGATATGTTTTGTAAGTTGAAGAAAGATATAGAGGTATGCGGTTCGCTGCCTCTGCCCGGAAAGATTAATCTGACAATATGAAATGTGGGGATTATAATGCCCTACGAATGTAGTTTTGCGAAATTAGCCTCACGCTATTAGGGAGTGCTGATTGCATACTTGCTAAAACTTGGGCAATGCAATTGTTTTCCTTCAAAAATGGAAATGAAATGTTTAAAATAATATTAATGTCATTAGTGCTCCCTAATATAAATAACTAACAACTCAAGACTAATTTCCCAATTGCCAACAGAATGACCACTTAATGTATTGTATACGCTTTCTATGTACATAATATACATATTTCCAGAGATACTGAAATTACGTAGAGTAGGACAAAAACTAACCAATGTATAAACTTTCACCTTTCACCTACTTTCCCCATGCAAATTATTAATTATCTTTCGTTAACTTTAGGCAGGTCAAATGCTTAAATAATGCGAGAAGGCTTAAACAATACACAATACCTGTTGGCAATACCACTGTATACCAATTCTAGTTTTACATTTTCTAGCAATTCAATTCAAGATATTGTGCGACACCGAAGAATTTGTGGGTACATAGCATTTGCGAGGATAATAAGCGTTCTTGTGTAAATCTTAAAATAATTAATAAAAGAATTGTATGGGGAAAGTATGAGAAAGCTTATACATAATATTAGCTTATTTAAACTATGTTTCCACACAATTGAGCATTTCTCCATAATGTATATTAATCAAGATTTTCTGAATGTTGTCTACCTGGTGTTCAATGTATCTTTCAAGTACAACATCAATGTAACCCTTGTGACGTATGAATCAGAGCTTACACATTGAACTATTTCCCTTGGTTGTAAGACTACATAAATCTTAGGGATTCTTCCCAATTGCATTCTGAAACAATCTAGTAGGCATTAGGCACTTTCTCTGTATGTCAAATGCAGGGCAACAAAATTACAGAAATACCCTCAAAGGTACAATTGAGAACGGTTTAAGAAATATTTTTGCTAAATACGTACTCGACGTACTGTCTCCTCGAAGCAGCGACAAACTCTGAATGTGCAATGTACCTAATGTACATCCAGCAAGAAAACACTAAAAGATTTGAAATTGCCAATCTGTAGGGATGGTATCAGTTTTTGAAGCTGCAGTAATTTCGGGCTAAAAAAATACTAGAATATATTAACTTTGTCAAAATTAGACCACAGGTACCTATGTACTTATATACTTTTCACTAACTCTCACATGGAAACACCTCAAACATAACATGTGCAAATAAGTTGGAATACTTAGGAAGGGTGCACCCTCATCTTTAAATGAATGGGGGAATTATGTCAAACCCTTATGAAAAACATTACCAATTAGTATGTATTTTTCTCAACATGGCCTATTACTATTTAACAATCAGTCTGATCTGATTGAACTGATTAAAGTTGTGACTATCCTACCAGAAACCCAGTGAAACCGTAACCTGCGTACAAATGAGAAGCTAAACTAAATTTCTACTTGCCAACGATATATTTGTAACTTGTACTGGAATTCCATTTGGATTAAACCATACTAAATTGTACGGATTGAAACGAACGAGCAATCAATCAGTACGGATCAATCCAACTAGTTTGTATTAGTCCATACAAGTAAGTTCCGATCCATACTAGGTTAGATTGGTTCGCACTGGTGGCTCGTTTGTTTAACTTCGTACTAGTACTGTTTAATCCAAACGGAGTTCCAATACAAACTGCAACATATGTATTGTATTTAATTGTAGTACAATAGCTGGTATAATGGTAAAATGCCTTTATGCATTCTACATCCGTATACATACAGAAAGAGTTTTATGCAAATCGCTATCTTCCAGACTATCAAACTGCATCCAGAATATTTCATCACACAATCTTAACCTGTCCCATTGAAGTGACCTGCAACTAACTTACCTTATACAATAAAATCATGCCGAATGCCTGCTTTTATAAATGTTATACAAGTATATATACACAAGCAAGGGCCACCAATTATAATGGTGTCTAATGTCTAATGTGTTATGTAAATATTTGCATGTCAGGTAGGTAAATATATGTAGCCCTATTTTGTCCAAGATATGAGTGAACTTAAATAATATGTTAGCGTGTACTAATTGTTCATGTTGGCTTTAACAAGATTTTTCGAAAAGAGGGCTAAACATAATGTTTAATTCATGATATCAATCATGAATTGATCAAACATTCATGATTTTGTATACTGTTACGGTACCTAACGAAATGTGTTAACGAAATGCTACATATTTATGGTTGTGTATTTCAGTACCACTTGCTATAAGCGTAAACTTCGATGATCTTTCTCCAAATGTCACCAAAAATTATTAGTGAATTCTGCTATCTACCTATAATACCTGGCTATAAGTAAGTGTGTTTACAATACTGTAAACATTTCTCAAGGGCAGTATATTAGTGTTCATAGCTGTTGCTTTAATATGCAACCATCAATTCTAATTCTGATATCTTCATCAGAGAATGGATACTGCATAAATTACATAAAAATATACATTTGTATTCTATATAAGGTAAATGTGGAATAGTTAAACCGGCCTATTCTTTGCTCTACATATCTAAATGCTAAATATATAAATATAATACTAATACATATATTATATTGGACAAGAAACACCTCTTCGATTTACCTCAAGCATCTCTATGTGGTCTATATATATGTGATTGATAGATTTATTTAAACACTTGTACATAATGTGCTAAAGGTATTCAATTCCTTTGTAGTATTATTTAAATTACTAATCATTACTATACCAAATGCTAATCCTAAGCTGGTGCTAAGTGTTCTTCAACGTATATTCTCTCAATGTAAAAGTCTATTTATTGCTGAGAGTGGAAGGTCTAATAAACCATAGCTGTGGCTTATCGTAAATAATATATCTCAGTAAGCAAATTCATATTATGTATGTTGTTTCGTTCTTAAGTTACATAATTACATACTGACATATAAATTAGAGTGCAAAGGAAACCAAAAGATGGGATCTATTACAAATTAAGTTAGAGTGGAAGTCTTATTTAGTTTGCTACTGCTATTTGTAAACTATTTGTCATGAAATCATGAGTCCTGTTTGACTTTTTGAGATGTATTAAGGAGATTCAGATAATAAATAGTTCGCTTATATAGCTTTTGTCATTAACCAGTAAAAAATCCTACAGTAATCATATTATATGTACAGATACTAAATATATAAAATATTGTATTTTCTCTGTCTCATCAATCAAATCAAATTAGAAAAGGTTTCTAGGGATTAACCTTTCAATATGTAAACTACAAATGTAAACGTGTGCAAAATACATACTACAAATCCCATGCAGGCATTAGCGCTAAAATTGTCAAAAATTATTTACCTAGTTCTGTATGTGTGTTTCATTATATGCAGAATATGCACAATAGCTTTACCACTTTATGAATTTATTAAAACTTAAGACAGCCCAGTACATTGAAAATGTAATAAGTATCAAAACTTATACGATATAAACTAATAACATCAATAAAAAATATGTTGGGACAGTCTGTATCTAATATAATGTACAATTCAATAATTTTTGTCATTGATTGTTCTTACATTTGGTTTCCCCTTGCGCCAGAAGTAATGTGATTAATAAAATCGCTAGACTTCTGAGCAAACAAGTAGGATGTGCTTATGTATTTTATTCGGGAATGCTTCTCTATGTAATTACATGTTATTTAAGTTGATGATATCATGTATTATAATTAAATGTAGTGACGATTTAAGTACCATATACAATATAATTAACTATATTCATTGTAGCTATTACGTAGCTAGTGTCGTGGTAGTGGTACCTATATTTATGTAGATGTACGTTTGCCGAGACTAAATATTTGTAAACGTAAGTGTCGTTATGTGTACATTTAATTGAAATGTATATGTGTGCGCTCCAGTAAAAAATAAAGTGAGCAGTTTCGTGTTTTCCTTTTAACTTAACTCACACTGAAGTATTTGCAAATAATTACACACCTTTATTATCAAGGAAATAACATTAGTTCTTTAGATAAGGTCTCATATTCATTTTTTGCTAAGTTTATTAATTATTCGCTTCTCAAGTACTAAATAACTATATAGGTATTATTAAATCTGTTCTGAAAAGCGTAACTCAACGAGTATTTTACAATATTTTACCACGCTGCATTTATTTGTAATAATATAGGCAAACAGTCAGAATTGAAAATCCATGGAACGTACCAGTTCACGAACGTGGTCACACGACATCACAGATTGCAATAAACCCTCATCCATAAGAATTACTGGGATAACAAATGTTTGACGCAAGTATGTATAAGCAGCTTGCACACGTCCTTGCATATTGCATTGTCATCATTATACATACATTTAACTAGTATTTATATGGTCAAAGAATAAATCACTTGATAATAGTAGTAATATACTTACTTATAGGCAATGTATATAATATTTTTGTTTGTACTACTCTACGTACGTAAATGGTCATAAGTAGCAATATTTACAAACACATTGTACAGTCTCATACAGGTTAATGAATATAATATCGTTTGTCGGACAAAAATCCTTTTTATGGATTGATTATTTGTACAAATATGCGCATTTAATTCTAAGGTAGTCATTCATAGAACAAATTCTACTGGCTACTATTATTTAGACAGTAAATGAACATTAAATAACATTACTTAACAAAGGTGGTAGTAGTTATGTATAGGTAGGTATACTATGTGTAGGCAAACAATAACTGGGTAACTTAACTGGTAAGTTTTCAATCGGGCAAAGACACCACCATGTCTATAGATATTGTCTATATTACTAGTCACATTGATTTACTACCACGAATAAATCTGTATTAAATCTTTATGCTTAAATATTCAACATCCTAGTCCAATAATATGCTTGAGGTAGGGATATATGTAGTCTGTTTTTACATCTTTAGGAATCAATAATCATAATTGAAATGTAATAACCTGATGTGATAAGATTTACATGAACTTTTACAATACTATGTGCATATTTAATTAAGGTATTCCGACATTGAATTATGCTATTGCAGATTTGAATTGCATACAAACCACAGCTAAAAATGTGGCCAGAAAAGCAGTGGTCTGCTAATTTTACGGTTAGCTTTTGATTAAGATATATATTTACCTAACTGTCTGTTCGGAAGAAATTCAAAAACGGTATCAAGTCTAGTTTGCCCAATCTGCCGGTTATAAATGTATTGGGGGCTGTATATATCAATATACAAACTTCATAACACCTTATGCAGGATTCAATATTCTGTATTAGCGGTAACATTATATTATATTACCATACATATATACTTAAGCATCAGTGTACTACAAATAGTACTACTTTTATCATGCGTTTCTGTCAGCGTCATCACATGCTATATGTGGAAAGGAAGGAATGGAGCTCTGAGCCTGTATATCATCCTACATCCATAAATGGCACAACACAGATATCGTGATTGGAATGGCAAATAATGAACGGTTTGCTTGGACTGGACTAAGATGGTAATGCAATTGGAGGAGTGTCAAACCTTGAAATTTAGGTTTATTATCATAGATAATTCTATATGAATGCAATGTACATGTAGTATCTATACAGTATGCCATGAATTCTAACAGAATATTTTGTGTATGCTAGTAGCTTACTCTGTAGTATTAATATTTATTAAATATCTACTGATACTGGTGTGATACATAAGTATTTATTAAGAACATCTTATTCTATTACGTAACAGATCAGCAAACATAATCGTAAACAATATACTGCACACGAATCTCAAGCTCTAAACGAAATGACCGACACTATTGCATTATTATGCTTAAGAGCGTAGGTAGTCTTCTTTAGACATATCTTATCTCGATAGTTTATATGTCATTTGCGATAATGTCAACTTCAACTTATTCAACTCTCGATTCGACTGTAAAAAAGGGAAAACTTGTTTACATTAGTATCGCAGCACATTATATCCTTATTCTGTATTCATGAAATTGAATTCATTTGTCACTTTCTGTTTTTGGATTCCAAATCGAGGAAAAATGCTTTCATTTCATGCATAGCCTGAAAGTTGGGATATATTAGTACTTACCTGTACATGAACTATGAACTGTTATGTTGCTAAATTCCATGTATCCTTTAACGATGGACAGAGTGAGAGAGAGAGAGAGTTATTTACAAATGAAATTGGTTGTTGGAGTATGCATTGCAGATATGCAAGATTTAGTAATGTTAGTAACGTAGAACGATCTATTATATTTGGCTACACATTTCAATTTCAATGAGGAAAGAGGTACGTAGGTGTATAGAGTGTGGAGTTGGAGTTGGACTTGGAAGTTGGAGCAGAGTAGGCAGTTTCTTATTGTCTACATACGTTAATGTTTTATTTTACTTACTTAAAAGTTAAGTATGTCAAGGGGGAGACGGGAGAGCGAGAACAGAGCAGAGCAGATGAAATGAAATTAGCAGTAAATGGTAATAAGGTCCGAGGAGGTGTATTCTGTTAACCTTAGCTATGTCTCCTTCATGTTATGTCTGTAAATTGTTTCATTTAACTGCAGAGTTGAGCATCTGTAGCAAAAGACTCTTTTGGTTATGCTATTACAGCAAGCTAAATGATTCTTACGTATTTAGGTGATTAGGTGAGATGAAAATGAGTCAGGAGAACCATATTTAATATTATTTCAATTCAGTTCAGGTTTAGTTCAGGTACCTATGTATATAGTGGAGATTAACCTGTGCCGTTTTTAATAGGCGTTTCGTAAAAGACCATTTAACTGCTAATTGCAGTTACTAGTTACTACACCTAAGAATTATGTAAGTGTGCACTGTGATAGATATAAGAAAAATCCATTCTTTAAATATTGTTTTTGTGTTTTAGCCAAGTTGTTTGCATTTACTTGTCATTTTTGAGGTTTCATGATTTTTGGTAATTGTACATAGATGAAGTAATATTCAGAAGTTCCCTGCTGTCTGAAGACACATCAATGAAAATGTTGGAAAATCCCTGTTTTATCATTTCCTTACAGACTGGAGCCAAAATTATTGCTGCACTAGATATTGTAAGTGAAAGTGAAGTGGATTGTTCTGTTTTTCAAAAAATATCCAAAAATACAACACAAGTGTTTTGATATGCAATTTATACTAATGGTAGTGTTTGTAATGTTTTTCCACTGTTTACAGGTACTTGCTGCAATACCTTTAGCAATTATTTTAAGTGGGGTGATTCCAAGTTACAATGGACGTTCTTATGAATACAATATTGTTGACGATATTGGAAATCCGGTAACCGATGGAGCGGAAGTGACAACTGTGAGAACCTCCAATACATCGGTCGTTAATGTCATTGTAAAAGGTGATTCAATTTATATTCTTCCAGTAATTCTACTGATATATTGATATTTATGATTGTAGGTAGTGTAGGTATATATTGCGAAAGCTTTTCTAAAGACAAGAAAGCAATTCTCTGATTTTCATTTTGTAGAAAAAGATTCTTATTTTGACACTGGAATATGGACCATTATGATATTTTTTGTTGTAATTGATATTGCTGTCTCGTATGTACTCTTCACTGGATCTAAAAACGTATTTAACTATATTATGCATTACACTTACAAGATAATAATGATTTCAGATTAATTCTCAAATAATAATGAATTTTGCAACACATTTTATTGCAGAAACATTTGAAGAAACTCAAAATGTGGTTCTACATTCGCACAGTGACATTAGTTCTCATTGCTATCATGCTAATTGCCTCGATTTGTTTAGGAATTACTTTTCGACTTGTTGTATACGACTGTTTCCATACAATTTACCGCATTTACACACTGTGGGTTGTTCATGCTTTTATTCAAGAAATCTTGACCGAAAATCGTCGCTTACAAAATGCTACCTACTACACTCAAGCATTTGGAAGACCTCCTCCCTCCATCGTTGTTACCTCTGCTGCCACGGAACATAATAATGCTGACAATAATGCCCACAGTAATGGTGGCTCAAAATTCGGGTTTGAAAATATTGCCTATACATAGAAATAGCAATCAATACTTCCACAAAATGAGTACTACTCTAGTGATATGACATCCTATGGTTAGGCCAGGTTTACACCTTTTCATTTTAAGTCATTCTTATTCAGTTGTTTTACATTACAATTGATTTTTTGTTGTCTTTTATCTTACAGATAGGTAGATATACATAATGTAAGTCAGAAGTTTGAATGTGTAATGTAATGGTGTTGGTTGCATAATAAGACAAGATTTTATTACACTGCGGTAGGCACATCAGTGCTATTTACTTGTTAAAAGAGTGATACTTTGTGTTTCGCCGAAGCCCACATCATTTTCAAGGATGAAATATAGTGAGGTGATTTGCATAAAGATTGTTTGCTGAAATATGGACGTGTGCATGTGTTAAGTTAAAGAGATTATAATGAGACTTTATTCTTCGTACTTATCTTCACTTTTTTAACAACGCATTGTATTCAATATTAACTTCACGCTTTAATCCACACAATTAAGTGTACTTTAAGAATGCTACCTTAACCTTATCTATCCTATCACTATCTGTAAATATATTAAATGTAGTTACTTATTTTGCCTGCCCATTAATGCATGATGCATGTTCTGGTCATCTAGAATACCTATGCTCATGAAAAACAGCAAAAATCTCACTATATTGATACAATTGAATGTAACATAAGACACGAACAAATAATAAAAAATGTTAGATTTTAATAAGTTTCGATTTCTACTCCAAATGCCTCAACGTAGTATTTTGTATACCTGTACTTATTTTGCCACCCGACGCAGGGTAACACAAGCACACATGTCGATTTTCTTCTGTATTCTTCAGAAAAATTAGTCAAGTTATCTGTAATTTATGAATGCTTTGATATTTATGTGCTTGTGCAAGGTTACTATTTGCTAAAAGTGCATTTATATTGGCTAATACAGTTAATTGGCAAGAATAGTAGAATAAATATAGTATATGATATAGCCTTGTTAAAAATGATATATGCAGTATAAAAATAGGTTATAGTAGGTCATAAGCCAACAACATGCAAAAAATTCATGCTGATAATTTACTCAGTTTAAAATTTGAAAGAAAATGTAAGTGGACGTGCACATATAAGAACATAAGCACAGTGCTCCCTGTACCTACGACACATAGTGTTCAAACTTTTATTTACCACTGTATTTACGTTATTTATGTAGGAACTGCCGATTCAAACAAATGTACAGATTGTAGCGTAATGCATAATATATAAAGACGTACAAAGATTGAGATACATGTAGTATGCAGTAAGTAATGGTTGCATAGGATTAATAGTAGATCGCAGATGCAAAAATGGAAAGCATCCGTCAGAGCTTACTTCCTCAATCCTTAACCGAGTATTTACTAGTGCTTATTGTAGTTTGTATCATATTACTGGTTGTAATCGAAAGAGTTTTGATATTACTATTCATACATTCATATCATTGAACTGGTGAAAGTGAGTGAACCATAACACAGCTAGTAATAGATGTTATAAGCGAATTTGTTTAGCTCTATTTTATAACGTCTATGAGCTGTAAACATGTTACCACCACAGAGAGACTCAGATATTACCTGATATGATCCTGATGCTGTGCCGTTATATCTACAAACATTGTGTAAAGAAAAGTATGTGGGATGGAGAAAGGTTGAGTGACTGAATGATCATGGCATACTTATCCTTAGGTGAGCACTAAACATGTTTGGCAATGATGGAGTAGATAGAAAGGCAGTTGCAGCGTAATGGATGTACTTCCGGCCTTTCATGGGTTTTAATCTAATTATTTTTGGGTGGAGACCCGTCTCTTTCTCCTTATAAGTATGTAAACCACTGTAAAAGTATCCGTAATACTAATACATATAAGAATACATAAAACTAGTTATTATACTCTTTTCCTTCACGAAATATGTATTCCTAACTATACTACCTATACATATGTACATAAAGATATTTACTTCATAACTATATAAGTACATACATATTTTACTTTAGTAGAATGCTAATGCATCACAAAATTCTCCGTATGATATGTATCTAAAATCGAGAACATCATATGTGTGTAAAACTGCAATAAACCTAGATAAGTCGGAGAGATGGCTACATTCATACATACATATGCATGTATAGGATCGAAGTGCATATTTTTTCATGTTAAAAGGACGTAAAGTAAAAGGAAACTGATTGTAAGCAGTGAAAGTAAAAGTTTAGCTATAGTCTAATACTGCCTACTGTACTATCTTTTTAACCTAAACAGGATAAAATGCTTACACTTGGTTTATCTGCGCATAGCAGACTTACTAGACTACTTAGACTGATCGGGTGTTGTTTATATCATTAAAAATTACCCACAGAGAGACAAGGATCTGTAGGGGCTTCCTTTTAACCAACTAGGCTACAATAGGACAACTAGGAAGAAATATTCCCTAAATCCTGGAAATAGAAAGTTTCTACGTGTAAAGTTGTAAAGGAAAACGATTCTATTTAGCTTCTCCCTCAGTTTAAGTAAATCATTTATAACTGTAACAGAAGGAATGTACATTATAAATAAATAAAGGTAGGATTAGATTTCATAACGTGGGGAATAACTTTCTGTCATTCGATTGGACTGGAAGAATATATAAATATACAGAGACTTTTATTAATTTCCACTATTTACTTATACTGAACTTACTGTACTACTATTATACTACTATTAATTTCATTTGTATGAATAAATCCCATACTTTACTGTAAATGGGCGATAACGGGTATTTATATCAATTTGCATGTCTCTGTCTCTTTATAGTGTTTTGAAAAGACATTCCGCAAAGTTCTTGTTTAATCTTATGGCTAATCTACTGGTTTAGCCTGTGTATTGTTTGAAAACGGAAGGAATCATAGGAACTTGAATCAATGTTCTTTCACTTGATTTATTAGAAGGTGTAACGTGTAACGTAGGTAAAATACATACCTTCATCGGAATCTATTGGTAGTAGACCCTTGGAGACTACAGTATTCTATTTTAGAGAGATAACAAATCTTCCACCTGGACGATACTAATGGCTATGGATAAGAAATGTGGCAATGACACGGAAAAGGTAAGAACCAAAGAAATGCTTTCACTATTCAACCAGCTTCGTTATCATAATGGACTCATATTCAATATTATCCATTCACCCACCTAATTCCTATTAAAAAACAATAGCTACTCCTGCAGAAGTTAAAATATCACGTTTTGCTTATCATGCATTTACCCACAGTACTGTACCTACTACTATTGATAAAAGCATGAATAGCAAATTAGTACATGTAATAAAATTACACTTTCAATTAAATTGCCTTCTAGAAATAGAAAACTAGGGCAGAATTATTATTTTTACATTCCGTAACAGTTTTTCCATCTAACATCTAAAGTTTCATACAAAATGAGTACAACGGAATCGTATCGAGTGAGACGGAGCATTTGCTCACACCATTACTAAATATTGTTAATTTATTTGCATGCAATTATTGGATTATCTAATTATTATTATTTTAAGGTGAAAGCAAAGTTGAAACTGGATTTTTCTTTTCAGGGTTGTCCAGGGTCTGATTTGGATGGTGGGATCACTACTTTACCAGATGAATGGCTAGAAGAAGATTTCTTATACGGATTTCGCAGATGGCATATAATGTTTCTGTCCATGGCAGCCGTCTTGAGTTTCAGTAAGATTTTGGAAAACTGATATACATAATATACTCATTGTTTTTAGTAGCACATATAAGTTTAAAAATATACAGATAAGTTGGGAGTTTATTTGATTATATCTTGGTTTTTCATACTACCTGCTATTATGTGTTGGTAATTGCATTGTTTTCAGTTATGTGATTATGTAATCTATTCACATGAATTATGTTTTCCAATAGTTATTTTCGTTTGCTGTTGCCTTAAATTCCGTATTCCTCGCACGAAGCAGGAAATTGAAGGAGATTATGTACGTCGAAGGATTTTGAGAAAGTTTAGGCAGAGACTAAAAGCTATTCAAAACCAGGAGTTGGATGAAATGGATCTGAAACGGGGTACGTAATATAGTAGATTAATAAATTATTAAATACATATGTATGTTTAAATGTAGTCACCAAACGATGAACGATAGTTAAGAAAATCTTGTTTTTCGTAGCCTTAGATAAAATTCGTGCCGAATTTAAATCGGATACTGAGAGCCTGGCTCAATCCGAAGCTGGATTTTCAGTGGCTACAATTAGTTCAACTGGTTTACCAGGACATCACCATGGCCAAAGCTCAACATACCGAAGGGCGTCCCAAATACAAATCGGTACATTCTTACACATTTAAAGGGAGATATTTATATTCGTAAATAATATGATCTTACACATGAGTGTAATTTCGTATTCTTTCCAAAACTCCTTTCAGATATTTCCTTGGAGGATCTAAGAGCACAGTCCATGGGTATCGGAGCTAGATTGGCTTTAGCCATCTCACGATTTTTCGGTCGTTCAAAAGTATCCCAATCTGATGTGCCTCTAGGTGAAAATGGAACATTAGTAGCCGGAAACGGCAACAAAGCAAATAAAGGGGACGGGAAACAAGGAGAAAATATTAAGCCAACGACAATTACTCCAAATACGAAAACTCAGCCATCCAAACTAGCTTCTGTGTCGGTGACGATCCCAGAAGATGTTGCTTCCAATTCAAAAGAGAAAGCAGATAAGAAATCTAAAGGGAAATCTAAAGACCCGAAAGGAAACGCTGGTCAAGGTGCGGCCCCTGCTGTGGAGAATGTGGAGGCAAAAGTTGTCACAGAAAAAAATAACAAACGGAATAGTAAAAATAAAGATGATGTAGAGAAAGGAAAATTGGACAAACCTGAGAATAATAAAGCGGACAAAGAGAAAGAGAAAGAAAAACAAGAGAAAGCTGAGAAACTAAAGGTGGACAAAGAAAAGGAGAAAAAAGATAAACTTGAGAAGGAACGGGAGAAGAAGGAAAAACTCGACAAGGAGAAAAAGGAAAAGAAAGAGAAAGAAGAAAAGGATAAAAAAGAGAAAGCCGAACGCGAGAAAAAGGAGAAAGCTGCTAAGTCGAAAGACAAGGCCAAAACATCTGTGGTTAAGGAAAATGACATTAAAAAGAAGTAACTTTATCTGTATGCATGTTATATTTCGTTCGTTCTATGTATCGTATAACCATTTCTGTATAAATAATCATGCATCAACATTTAGAAATAAGAGATACAGCTTCGGCTTCAAACATAATTTATATTAACGAATCTTTAAAACAACTAGCAGTTTCTATTGTAATCTATGAAACCAATCAATACAAGCCATAACTTTTCGCATATGTAGGACTAAAGAAATTAATACTACGTACTACGTGTGCTACTTTATTCTTACTATTTAAAACTATACCACGCAAGCATACAAAAAAATTACTGTATCTAATGTTCCACCAAATATGCCTGAAATCTAAACGAAAAATTTAAATTGTCAGGACTAATGGAACTTGCAAAACTTTCAAAAATGTTAAATAATAAGTATTAAAAATAAGCTGAATAAGTAAACGCACAGCAAACTATAGTTCAGTAATTAAGAGGTAAAATTTTAGACTAAAGTTCACAAAAATTCACAAATACATATAAACGGTAACGATTTATTTTCATAATAGTTCCATTATATATATTCGTTGAGTTTAGTGCATAATATCATCATTCACATTGTATCTTTAGTACTTAATAGTACGACACATACCATCATCCACGTCCTTATCTGATCAACATACATTGTTAAATCTGGTGATTGGTTGCGCTTAAACTGTAGTTAAAAGTATTACTCCATGTAATTAATAGTAGTAACTTATAACTTGTAATGTAATGTTAGTTATTATAAATTATTTATTGGCCTCCATAATTAGTGCTTTTGTAGGTATGTAGTAATAATATGTAAATTATATAATACAAGTTTGTATATTTGTTTAGTATTTTGACTTTGCTGAAACGCAAATAAAACACGAGCCAATAATATTATGTCGTTGTACATTTGTGTATGTAAGTATTTGTGTCGGAGGTATATTACTGTTTATATCTAATTATCTTATAATCTAGTAAAGTAAATCTAAACGTACGTATCATGCTATTACTAGTACAGATTCAAATACAATTCAAATAACCAAAGCCCCAATTGAGTCTAATTATGCATAGTGCACCAGTAAAACAACATCAATTACCTACTAACTAGATATTTTCACTCTCATGCATATGGATACATACACAAAATTAAGACCAACAGAGCAGAGACAAATATTTGAATACATATAGTACACAACATGTAATATAAATAAAGTGGACATAAAATAGTATGGTACTTGAGCACACATGAATAGAATAGCATGTAATTAGCTTACCTTTGTTACAAAATATGATTTAATCCTGCAAGTACTGAAGAGAAAGTTTTTAGAAAGTCAAATTTAAAAGTACGTAGGTATTGCAATTATTATTGATACCCAATAAGTAATCCTTACGTTACCTGGCATGTCTTGTAGTAAGTGAAAAAATGCTTTCACTTGTATGTATACAAGTAGAAGTACATACACAATAAAGTTGATCTAGGTACATCTTTACCTACCTATGTATGTTATTTTTTGTGTGTTTGGGTTTTATGTATGCAAAGTACAGTAAGTTAAGTATTAGGGCATCATTTAGAATAGAACGGCAAGCTAAAATCCGACTTCTTTCAATTACAACGAAATCTTTTAGTAAAATTCGCTTTCACTTACTATTAACATGAACGTTCGTTTGTTCTGTAACGTTATGCTATCCATTTATATCTACTACGTGTAAGTATAATACTGTAGCATGTACCATAATAACGCAACATTCTATGTAGTATTTAAGGGTAAATTGTATAGTCTACATATATAGCGTAGCTTAATTCATTTTGTTGGCCAGAAAAGGCAGACAATACCCATTAGTAAATATAATAACCCTATAGAGCAAGACACTATTACTAGTATAATATAAATATGTATGTACCGTATACATATTAGATTCCATACTTTGGTAAATACTGAACTGTTTTAACAATTCTTTTCAATTATTGGTCGAGTAAATATTTTGATTATATTTCACCTACTAAGAATAAAGATAGGTCGATAAGTGTAAGGTACCTAATATTTCAAGAAAGGAATGTCGATATAGTACTAGGAATCAATTTATGTTGGCAACCGTTGCATAATATGGAATACTAATGATTACCATCTATCGATGGCTATAGTTATAATTTCTGTTTAAGTTTGTACAAGAAACTTGTCTTTGTGTACAATCCTCAAAAGCAAGCTACTATTGAAACACAAGATTCTCAACTACTTAGCTTTAGAAGGATTCCAAGATGATGCATTTACGCCAAGTTTCTTTACAATGTAGTAAGTATTCTATTTACTATAACTATAAGTCATTAATTACTTGGATTCGTCATATAAATATATTTCAAACGATTTTTGCTGCTCGTGTGGAGTTAAGTCACAGGCATAGACATTTAATGTAATATTATGTAAGAAAATGATTATGTCATAAGAAGAGGAAAAGAGTAGGAAGTACATTATCATGAAGGTATTTGTATAAGAATGTTGATAAATTAATAATAATGTGATCTGATCTTAATCGCACGTACGTTACGTATTATGCCTTTATTTAGCATAACATATTTTATCTGTATTTATAAATCAGTATTTACATACATAATTTTAATTAGTAATTGTAATGTTTACTGTAGTAGATCCATTATTACGTTACGTTATGTTACGTTAATTTATTAATTACACGATACACGTACGCAAGTAAAATTAGTTTCCTATTGTAATTGTATTTATTAATTAATGTACCATAACATCGACTTTTATTTGATTGCATAGGTAATAGTTAACGTGGCTGTAAGAGCACAGAATACATTGCAGTGAATGTATTTGTAACTAACAAACATGTCCCCAACGTATGTATTTATGTATTTAATTGTAATTTATTATGTAATTTGCGCAAATTACTTTGTTGAAATCTCGAGCGAGTGTACAGTAACGGTAACAGTATGTATGTAGTAATTAGTACGTATTTAATTTTAATTTAATACAATAGTATGTAGTAATGTAATAAAACTCACAGTCAGAATTATATAATTGCCTTATGATTAATAGTAGTACCATAAGTTACTTTAGCTAAAACTTACCCGTTGATCCTTTATTACACAGACAAATAACGTTTAAATATGTTTTACATTTTACATACGCAATTATGTTATGTATTTAGTACATCATTAATGGTTTTGAATTTATTTGGCTGGCAGTGTTTCAACAAGTCTCCTAAAGCTAATGTGTCTCGTTTTTCTCCTCTTTTCTTTGAATTTTAAAAGTCCTCAGTGGTTTGGAATGGACTTCAAGGGATTTCAACGCATATTAATTATAATCATCCCTGTCGGTTTGTGTTTTTGTAATAAATTGTTAAAGACAGTTGTATTTGGGTCCAGGTTCATTGAATTTTATCGAAAGACCAAGAAAAAATACTCGTGTAGTGAAAGATGCTGTGTAAATCGTGATTTTAGGAAGGAATTAGGAAAGGGGTAAATATCGAGTAGATATAGATACAGGAAATCTATTTCAAAGGGTTAATTAAGCTTTAACATGCAATTCATCAGTATCCAAAATGTAATTATTACCTATACATACAAAAATAAACAAAAGTAAGTATTACTCTTTGAATATTTGCGATATGGAAAGAAGTTAGCAAGATAACGGCTCAAAATATACTAGCAATGATGACTTGCACCAAGCATTTGAATGATATTTACAATAGTACAACGCAAATTGGACACAATTTGGAATAATCTTGTATATACCTAAAATAATACCCCATGATCTTGTAAACAAATTATGGTACGCATATAACATTGGGTAAAAATAAACAAGAAATAGACAGATACACATAATATCTGTATTATTTGTACAATTGAAACAAGAATATTGCATGCATAGCTCTAGTAACGTTTGGGCGTTGTTGCACAATAAGCTTCGCCAGTTTAGTTAACTCGATTTAAAGCTAAGAATATTAAATTGATGATGACACTAAAGGTACGGTTGCATGCAACAGTTGAGGGTGGTTAAGGTAATGAATAGGGAGATATTGGAACAATGATGAAGACAGTGAAGGTAGTTCGGTGCTACTTCATTCAAATATGGGAGATATTTATTCACAATACAGAGCCTCTTAACCAGAATTCAGGAGAAAAAGTAACTATACTCTGTTAAAACTCATCTTGAAATGTAAATTACATTGTATAAAGTTACCGATTCATTTTTCGAAATCTTTAAATGAATCTTTCAAAATTAAAGCTCTTAAGAAATCTTAAAATAAAAACACTTTTACATAACAGATATATAGGTACACAACTAAAAAATCTAAGAGAATAAAAAGATTTTTTAGATTGCATTTTCCTATTTCCTACTAAAGCGGTTTGCTTGTATGTGTCTCTGAATGTGCTTTGGCTTGGTTCACGAGATATTTTATGGCTTGTTTTAAAGCTACTTTTGAGACGATCACAGATAGGTACACTAATATAGTATCTTTGCAATTAAATTGTCATGATTAAATGATTTTTAAAGATCTTTAGCTAGGAAATATTACCGTACATAAGGCTACAACTAGTTATATTTCATTTCTTATTCAATTTTGAGTTTTTACAGAGCATAATTTGCATATCCCCTTAAATATGGGAGACAATTGTTCAGTAGATCTCCGATATTTGATTAAATTGAATTCTGAGGTTATTAAGTAGCAAGGAATTAATATAAGTTAGATAATAGTTACTAAAGTCGTTTGTGTAAAATGGAATGGAGGATCTGGATGGAGATGGAAAATGGATCTTAACCTGTTTTAGTATTCAATTGAAATGTGAGTTAATTATTATTACACATGTATGGATGTTGATTTCCGACATCAATCTTCTTTAGCATGTGTACACGTAAAGTAATGTAGCATTACATATAAGTAATTGTATTGCATCTGCTTGCATGTAACAATGTAATGTAAAATTCTGTGTTGTATAATATAATTAATAATTAGTACGTGCTAGAGATTAAGTAAATGGACAGGTTCGTAGTTAGATTACGTAGCTCGTGAACAAAATGTTGTGTCGTTGTCGTGATGAGGACAGGACAGAACAAGGACCGGAAAATGGACAGGAAAGTAGTATGGGGACAAAATGTGCAGTAGTACACTACATACATAGTTATTTTTAGTTTCGTCGATTACAATGTACAGAAATTGTAATTATCAGGTTATTGTTATTAGTTAGCGTTATGTTAGTGAGTGGATTTTGATCTGATCTGGATTTGGATCTGTGTAATGTATTTGGTATCGTAGTATTGTTTAGTATTTTATTATTGTGTATGTATTTATATGTCGTGTATACGAATTAACTAACAACATTTATGACCGCTTCCGAGAGAAAGGCAACTGAACGCTCATTAAGTTAACATTATTTCCTACCATAAAGTAATATTGTAGTACATTAGATACAATAACATTCTATTTAATTGGACATTATTTATTGCAACATGCCTTCAGTTCGTCCATTCGTCTGTCTGGTACTGGTAGCTCTTGGCATTTCAATTGCTTTGCTCTGTTATCTACATACATACACCTTACTTAACTAATTAGTTAATCATAAAATCACTCAAAGTCTAATTGTTTCTAATTTGTAGTTGTAATATTGATCGATTCATTTTTAGCACGGTCTCAATCTAAACGTTAACGTTTAACGCACCTATAATAGTTAGGTACATCAATTTCATAAAAACATTTACTAAATGGTTATGTATGGTTTGGTATATTGTACATGTTTTATCTTCACAGAAAAGTTCAATTACAATCCTAGAGACTTAATTAGCAGACAAACAATTTCTGGAGACAACGACATAATTATAAAAAATAGTTACTCATTTTTCCTACGTACTTCCTTTGAGGAACAGAAAAATGACAGACAAGATAAGCGAATACACAATATACATTCAAGGATTTAGGCGTACCCAGGTGCCTGCCTGCGATAAATTGGCAAATGGCTGGCTATTTGAAAGCGAAGAAAATAGTTTCTTTACACTTTAGGCATTATTACATAGATAAGTGATAGCAGAAAAAGGAAAATAGTACAATACAAGTCAGATAGACAATTGAAGAATGTTTTTGTCAGATTAGCAAAAAGTAAGTGTCTACAGCAAAGGTTAAACTAATCTGGATTCATATAAGTAAGTAAGACAAGATAGCAGTAGCTTGATTATATTCTTTCTATATAGTTAGTACATATACCAGACAACCATTTTTAGCATTTTTGAATACTATTTAAGTAGGATAGTCTCTTTATAACGAATTCGACGAAGGTATGTATATATTTATATGTATACCTGTACATTTTATACTACAGATAATATATAGATTCATAAATCCTAATACTTTATAGTTTACAATATTTCGTTTGCAGGACCACATGAAACTTTCAATTCCAGTGTATCTGCTTATGAGGAAGAACTGATTGTATTTAGATCCAGTTCAATTTAACTAACTATGCGTAACAATATACATACTACATAGAAGTAATTAATTATACAATTCATAATTCAAAAAACTGGAAGAATTCTGTTGTATGCATGTAGTGTACTGTTATTAGACTTTAGGCGTCCGATCCGAAGTCAACGAGTTGTGTGTAGGTAGCTGTTTTGTTTTCGTCCTTATAATTGGTAATACATATTAGTTACCTACAGTACAAAGTACAACTTCAACTGTATCAATTGGCTATTTGTATAGTAGTTTATGTATATGTACATTTATAGTAATAGATTCGTCAATTTAACTAATCGTAAGAAAGGTACATCGTATATGCACCCTTTCACTGTGCACGTTGGTAAAGATGATTTTTAGTGATTTAAGTATGTTATCTTCGCAAGGTAGTTCTATCTGTATTGTAATAATTGTTGTACAGTATATTAGTACAATATGTAGTACATAGTATTTCTAATTTCATTGACAATACATAATATTTTGTATTTTTAGTCTATGTAATGTATCTAGGTTCTAGGTATGAGTTAGTTACAGTATATCTGTATCTATAGTACATACTATATAATATCAGGGAGGTTAAGTCTTCTAGAGGTACTATGTGTAGTTGTCCTGTTTGTGTTACTGTACTAAATGGTCACTCTTTTCTTCTAATTATGTTATGTACTACTTGTAAGTAATGTACGTACTAATAAGATAAAGGCGACGTTGCGTTGATTGGAAAGGTATTAATGTTGCGTTTGGCTTTACTTTTTTACTGCGCTTGGCTTCTTGGCTAATTATCATTTCCCTTTTAATCGGTAGTTTGTTTTTGTTTTATTTGTAGCAGTGCTTTAACATCTTCATTTGCTCAATCTACACAATGTATGCTTTAGTACTTGCGTTTGTTTGTGTAGCTCATGTTATCTTCTGGACAAATTCGGATCAATTTTATCGCACCACAATCAATTAGAAGATGTATTGTATTGCCTCACTGTGGTCGGTCATTACTATATTGTATTGTATACTGCAAAAAGGTTTTAATTAGGTTTAGCTATATATGCGCCATAAATACAATACAGACAGAGAGATAACCCAGAATCAAAACTCGGTATAGTAAACGGTATATTATATAAATGGATATTTAAACCCCGTGTAGGTAGTCAGTTGATATCAATATCACAAAACAGGACTTTTGCATTTTACAAATACCTAAAGTAGTTAATCTTCGTAGTATAATCCAAATTACACAGACATGGGGACAGGGGCTATCATTATCATTTTCAACTCAAATATTGAGTCTTTCTTTTCCATTCAATAGAAAAGAGCACGTAGTAGACAACAGTATAGTTATAGATTAGTAGTTGCAAATTTTAATAAATCTCCCTACATTATTCCATATACCTCGCTAAAGGAATGTGTATGTTAATGTTAAGTTTTCGTCATTGTACTGAATTGTTTTAGTACCTATGTACAGTACACGAATGCGGTAATGCGGTCCTTTACAAATTAGATATTGGTTGTCATATATCTGATCAGAAATGGAAGTGAATAGTGTAAAAGATTGTGAAAACAGGAATGTATTTTATTATGTAGAATGTTTTTGGTTTGGTTTGTTATAGATTTAGGTATGTTTTTTATGTAGAGTAGAGGTGTATTGTATTTTTGTTGATGACTGATTGCACAGTTAGTGATTTAATTAGTTAGTTTAGTTAGTTAGTGTATACATAGTGACGTTCAACGTTACTTTACAAATTATTATTAGTTACCGTATGTATGTAATTATGTATGTATGTAAATTAATATCAGTTATCCTGTTAATATATAATGTAATAGTTAACAATTCTTATAATATTACATAGTTAGTTATTATTGTAGATAATTGATTAGTTAACGTGGCCTATGATTACAGATAATATACTTTTTTGAGGTGTAAACAATTTTGAGCACTAAACAAGTGCTTAATTAGCTGTGAGTATGAGAGTGATGACTATGGCTTGTATGCGGATTTTGAGAGGAAGAAGCTGTTGAGAGCGGAGTGCCGGGCGCTAGGCATCCATTCAACGTGACGACACACTTTCTGGAGCCGGCATGATTCCGATGTTCACAAAGCCAGATCCCTTGCCACGTCCCTAAACTTAACTTCCCGTCACATATAGGGATTGACAAGGATGACCCTAGCAGACACGCTTTTACGTGCGCCGGCTATCAAAAAATAAAAATTATTAATAAACTGACAAGTCAATAATGATCTGCATGGGAGTGATTTTTATAAAGCAGTACTTTGCTTACCATGTCGTCGGGACCCTCGCATGAATGTTTATAAGGCAGTCCCTAGAAAACCACATAAGAAAACATACAGTTAAAAATGATCGTCAAATAGGTTTACAAACTAAAGAATTTTTAAAGTATATGTAGACATTAGCGATGTATTGGAATTTTGGAATGCCTGGCAGTTCCAGCCAACTAATTCATAATTTCATGCACTCGCATAATTGAAATTCTCGTCTACGAATCTCCATAGTAAAAAAGCTGCGCGCGCAGCGCAAGCGTTTTCAACTATCAATCATCATTAAAAATCAATCAATCATCATTAAAAATCATTTTTTGACTTCCGGTGCTAAAAATACAGGCCGATGCCCACCCATATCGCATTTTCCCTTTTCCGTGTTTTTTGGTTGCTTGGTGAAACGAAAAAAGAGGAAAATCATTTTCATAGCTTTTCTCTTTTCAAGGAGACAAAGAGTTTGCCAGTTTCGACTTTTAGATTGCCAATAGTTGGAATTTGGAGTTGGGGAGTATACAAGAACAAAATCCCCAATTACATAACTATAACTAAACACAATTTGTGAAACTACACAACTAATAGACAAGTTTCTGTGTACCGCATTAGGTTTGGATTTAGAAAAAATCAACTTTTTAGATCCCCTTGCCCCTTATAACCTGTTACCAAATGTGTATCAATCGATAGCACTAATGGGCTGTAAAATAACACTAATTTCTTTTTTCTACGGTTTCCCGTATATGAAATAGGTACATCAATCTTAAGGGATCTGAAAAATCGGATTTTTGTACTATTCATGAACGGGACACTGTACAAAAAGGAAATTAGTGTTATTTTAAAGCCAATTAGTGCTTTCGACTGATACACATTTGGTACCAGGTTATAAGGGGAAAGTTGATTTTTTCTAAGCTCAAACCTAATGCGGTACACAGAAACTTTACTATAAGCCTAATCATCAACATCCTGTAAGAAAGTCATTATCACCGTTAACATGGATTTAGATGTAAGCCCTGCCTGGTTGAACACCGTCGTGGAAAAACTGAAGCATGCTTCAAGCAGAAGCAGTAAAAGAAAGCAATTAAAGATACTCATCCCCGCTCAACTATACTTTTCAAAAGTTGTGATGAATCTTGGAAAGAATATATCAATATACGAAATTGCCTCGTCAATGGAAGATTTAATGGAAATGATTCATGAATTGCTAAAAATTATAAATTATCTTTATGAAGCCAAGTATGAAGATTTGTTCATCACAGATATTGTTCCAAGTTTCACAAAGTCAGTAACAACTTTAATTATATATCTGATCCAAAGTGCAAATATGGACTCGTTGCTGCTATTTCGACTTACATATGGTATTTTAAAATGCATCATCGATACTGCTGTTGAAAATTCCAGATCCTGGTTTTACAGTACTATGTTGTCCGACAGTGTAAAACTTATTGTGTATCATTATAATCGTCACTTATCGGAACCAGAAAAGAACCATCTTAGATCGACGTTACTGGAATCTGTTTACCAATTGCCAATTGCCGTCCAAGTGTGTGGTGATTATTCTAACCAATATTTGTTAATGGAGATTCTACACTGCTTTCTAATTTTACAATCAGAGGAGGAAAGCGAACGAATGTTGAAAAACACTTTTCCTTACTTTCTTCACAACGGTATCAATACACTTTTGGGAAGTGAATCTCGCTGCATTATGAGCTTTCTAAATCTTTTAAATTCAGCATCTAATTCGGAAAAATCAGTTTCATCACTACCTACTTCGCATCTGTATATCGGGGAAAACGAAATCACACGACCTTTGCAAGCCTTGCAAGCTGGTTTCACAGTCAATTTCGGCCACAATAGTAGGCGGATGCACTTTTTTGTCTCTATTCCAGCTGAGAATTCCATCGCTGATATTAATATTGCCTTTCATCAAGTTGAATCAGTGTGTTTCTACAAGTGTGATATTCCACTATTACAAGGAGCTTATTCCATATTC
Organism: Tomocerus mixtus; assembly: GCA_034694165.1. Taxonomy (NCBI): domain Eukaryota; kingdom Metazoa; phylum Arthropoda; class Collembola; order Entomobryomorpha; family Tomoceridae; genus Tomocerus; species Tomocerus mixtus. The sequence continues at coordinate 2,897 of JAQFYC010001940.1, read as the reverse complement.
CATATTCATCTAAGTGTCGATATTAGTTCAATTACTGATGCTTTTGCCCATCACATCGACAAAGACAGCCGTTCATTATACCTAATTGTTGAAGATTTATACTTATTAGACGAAGTAGTTCTTCAAATTCAATACCCAGTGCACAGGTTTCAAGCTGATTTTTGCCGATACCCAAATAGTCTTTCGAGCCTGACTCCACAAGGAAACAAAACAGTACGGCACTGTCAAGATACAACTATCAACACCATTAAAAACATGTGTCCGGAATCCTCTGGTGACATTGATCCAGAATCCAATGCTGGAATAAATGAAGAATCGGTCAATGAAGTATATCCACAATCCGTTGTTGGAATAAATGAAGAATCTTCCAATGAAATATACCCAGCATCAGGATCAAGATCCGTTCAGGAGATTGATAGAGAATCCATTCATGAATCAGATACGGAATCAGCTGACCCTGGTCATAACATCGACAACTGCATCGTCAATGACATGTGTCAAGAATCCTTTAGTGAAATTAATCCAGAATCCAATGTTGGAATAAATGTAATATCGGTCAATGAAGTATATCCACAATCAGTTGTTGGAATAAATGAAGAATCTTCCAATAAAATATACCCAGCATCAGGATCAAGATCCGTTCAGGAGATTGATAGAGAATCCACTCATGAATCAGATACAGAATCAGCTGACCCTGGTCATAACATAGACAACTGCATCGTCAATGATATGTATCAAGAATCCTCTAGTGAAATTAATCCAGAATCCAAAGTTGGAATAAATGAAAAATCGGCCAATGAAGTATATGCACAATCCGTTGTTGGAATAAATGAAGAATCTTCCAATGAAATATGCCCAGCATCAGGACCAAGATCCGTTCAGGAGATTGATAGAGAATCCATTCATGAATCAGATACAGAATCAGCTGACCCTGATCATAACATTAACAACTGCATTGATAGAATGATACATGAAACAGACGAAGAACCTACTTATGATTTTAATAACAATGATTACCAAAGGACGAAAGATGACCATGTTACTAATATAATGGCCATACCCTGCTATGTTACAAATTTCGAATCCCGTCATGAAATGGTTGTCCACTCCATTGACGAAACAACATTTGAGTCCGTTCATGGAACACCATTAGAATCCATACATAAAGAGGTTGTTTTAGGGTCTTATTATGAAACAACGACCTGGGGATCCGTGTCCTGTAACGATATAACATTAGAATCCTGTAATGAAGATCCAATTCCCAGATCACTCCGATTAAATGCTACGAAACGAATTCAGGCTCCTCTGACTCCAAAGGTTCAGACCCCTAAAAGGTCCAAATCTACAATTAAAGTTCCCTGCTATAAAGCGTTTGTCAACGACGTTCGAGACTTTAGTGGTAGTGATCCTTATATTCCTGCTGAGATTTTCAAAACAGTGAAAACTTATCAAAGAACTAACCGTAAACGAGCTACCTTAACAACAACAACTAGAAAAGTAAATCGCTCCAAGAAGACTAATACAATTGAAACTACGAACGATTCCAGAATGAATATCTTAAAGGAAAAATCTATTAGCAAATGCAAGAAACCCTCTTATTCCAAACCAAAGCTAGCTATTGGAAAGGAGAACAGAACACAAACCACTGGTCAAGATCATCCTAGTTTTGAAAACCCAAGGAACATTGTAATCGAAAGGCATAACAACAGTAAATCCAATGGTCCCTTTTTCAGGATTCCGTTTTCAAGTCCCGTTGCTGCAAAACTACCATCTCCCTCTTTCGAGATCTCATCCCCACTTTCCCCGATAGTAAACTTCCGTTGTTCCAGTCAGGTCCAAGATGAAGTGCACGTTACTTACAGCAGCACACCAATTCGCGTGTCAGAGCTCTCTGCTATTAATTTATTGAGCCGTGAAACTAGAAGGAAGTTTGAACAAATGTGTGAAGAGGCTAAAGAAGAGCTTATGACGATTTTCTTAGCTGACCAAGGTAATGTAGAAAAAACACTTATAACAACCGCAGTAAATATCGGTAACAAATTTCCTGCTGGTCCATCCGGTTTCAGGCTTACTATGCTGGGTCAAAAGATTTATAACACCAGACGAAAATGAATCTACTAAATTAGTTCTAACCCACCAGACATTGACAGAAATCAGTAGGCAGTAGGTACTTTGATAGAACAATCTAATCAGTATCCACAAAGGCAAGGATTTCATTTTGCAAAGAAGTAGCTTTTCAGTATGGAAATAACTAGAATTTTTCGGAGTTTCGTTATTTAGGGATTTTAGTAACGTTAAAGTATCCTAGTTTAATAATTCCATTTCCATGATAAACTATGTAACATTGTAAGTCACGCTAATTTCAATCAAATTAATTTTTAAAATATTTTTACAATTTTTACAAACTGTATACTTTACTAACATTAGTAGCCGTAGCCGGTTGAACTGTTTCACCTTACGTTCATTGTTTATTTTATAGTAGTACAATTTATTAGTCTAATTACGTGTATCGCTTCATATTTGTTAATAAATAATAATACACTATTCCATCTCTATCTGTACTGTACTGTACTAGTATAATTATTATAAATGCATTCGCTTCGAACTTATCATTTTTTAACATCGTAGTTTAATTTAATCTAATATCAATATCAATGCGGCATGCATAATAATAATTTAAAGAAGCTAATTGTTAGATTATTCAGTAGAGTAGAATAATAACATGGTAAAACAAATATATAAGTTCTCTACAAACTTTTAATAGCTTAAGAGATACATGATTATGAGTAATATACGTACTCGACAAACAGCTACAAAAAGATGCAAGGCGAGTAACTTTTCAGTGTAACGAAGAGAACTAAGAACTTACCTCAGGCACTAATTTATTAAGCATCATT
>JAQFYC010001939.1:0-29396 GCA_034694165.1 Tomocerus mixtus | reverse complement strand
ACGGCATTGATTGGTATTACAGATAAAGTTGGTCTATGAATTATTTATAAGAGAGTCTTATAGTAGCTATATACTTGACAGATGTATGTATTATGGATTGGGCAGTTAAATTGGTATTCAATAACTCAATTGACTACTTAAACTAAAGTATTTGCTAAAGTATTAAACGATATTACATTCCATTTTTGTGAGTGTTCTATCGAGCAACGTTTATTACTTAGCAGTTGGCAAAAATCAGAAGTTAAATCTGCCTAGATTTGAATGAATCATACATAAAGCTAAAACTGAAATGCTACAGTGTTCTAATGCAACCAAATAGTACTTTAAATTACCATAAAACTACACAGATCAAAATGTACTACTAGAATAGCTTAAAGCAGTATTAATTTAAATTCTGATACATAGTATCTAAGTAATATGCTTAATAAGTACTTATCTTTATTACTGTCTTTGTAGGTAGATATGTGTACTTATTTATCTACAAGTGTTGTTGTGCAGTGGAGAACAGTACCGTGCTGTGTATATGTATACATTACACATGGAGGTGGATAAATATATATACTGTGCAGATTACATAATATATTATATAACCTATCATGGTTATGTGGATATGGGAATAAATGTGGTTCGCTAAATTGTATGATTGGTTAAGTTACATAATTTCTTCTGACTAACAACAACGAAACGGTCAGCCAGAAATAAGTCAAATATTTACCAAGCCAAAAACCTACACATTTATACAGACTTTTAGTGCTTACTAAGAAACGTATTATAGTTATACCGTAGTTTGCGATATAATTCCACATGGGAAATTGTATGAAGAATTATGTAGATCTGTAAACTACGGTAGTTGTGATACAATGGAAAGAATCTATATATATTATTATGATTAGGTATGTGCCTAGGTATCAATAAACTAGTAACCCAATAAACATAATATTTGTGTATGTGTACTAGTTGTGTGCTTGTGTACAAAATTGAAGTTATCTACGAACTACATTATTTGTCATGTTAAATAAAACGCAATTTGGCAATAAAGATAGATAGACACTTTGTATGTATACTTATAAAGCAATCTTGCTCAAAGCTTCTATTTATACCCTATATAGAAGAGCAGTACATAATAAGTAAGAGCAAATGATTTTGCTGCTGGACATAATGAATCTGTCAAGTAAAAGAACATACTGACACACTTAAGCCGCTAGAGCATACAAAGTAATACAGTATTATTACAGATACAGATAGAGAGTGAAATATTTTCCATATCTAAACCAATTACTTTTATTAAGTTATACACTATACATGTGTACACTGACCAAGCTATGCAATCTTGTATGTACTTCCATGCAAGAGCGTATCCAATCCATTAAATTGGAAGAGTGCAAATGCAAACACACTTCCTTTGTATTACTTGATAGTGTTATCATCATGTAGTGAGTAGTGGCACTTTTCATTACAGTATTTGCTTTTGTACTATTTAGTGTACATGTTTACTTTGAGTGATGTGGTGTGATGTGATGCCCCGTAAATGAGAGATCTGCTTGGTACACCCTTTTCTATGATTGCATTTATGTTTTGTTTTGTGTTTGACTTTGAAGTTTGAACGATGAAGTAACATAATTTAAGGATAAAGTAGATGATAATAATTGCAGCAGTCGCTCTGAGCTAGTCCTTGTCATTAGACTACATGTTTATGATAATAATTTTATAAACTGGCCTTTACGTGCGGACTTGCGGACAAGCTTAAAAGAATAGCTATAAGAAAGGCGTTTAGTTTCATTCATCAAAGAAAGATGTATTTATTATGCTAACATTATAATACTTACGACTCATAAACTATGGGTGTTGGTATTTTTACACAGTTATTAATAATGTTTGTATACATAATGCAAAATGCAAACACGTCTACTTCTACTTTATTACACGTAGGTACATCAGATCAGGATCAGGCTATTCATTATCTGTATTGTAATGTATGTATGTTAAGTATGTATGTTTTTATATCGTGAGATATTAATATGCTTCATGCGAAACCAGCCAAACAACTATTTAAATAGAGTTTACTTTAGCTTATAAATTATTAAAAGGAAATCAGTAGACTGCGACTGGCTGGACTTGGCATTTGGGCTGGAGAATGAATAAATTGCACATGAAATGAGAAACATGACGATTTTTCGTTCTTTTCCAACCTTCTTGTTGATATTGTGGTGTCTCGTTATGTTGTGTATGAATATGAAGCATATAAGATGATATAAAGGAAGAAATGTTTTGATTTTCCCTTGACCTCAGCCGTTTGTTAGCTTTATGAGATGTGATATGATAATTATAATTCACCCATAAGCTGTTTTTGGACGTATATTGAATAGAAAACAAATTATTTGTTAGTACATGATTAATTTTAGAGCTGCCGTCACCCGCAGATTCAATTTATTTAGATTCTCACTACTTCTTTGTGAACCGATGTGAACAGTGAGTGAGTTGCGTTTGAGTTAGTTAACGAGATGATCATGATCTTGTGTTGAATTGAAGAGAAGAGTTAAACTATATAATAAGTTTCTTGCGGATCCTTTACATATTTAACATTTTACTATTTACGTGACGCATTTTTCGATTAACTATTATATTTGTAATAACAATAATATGTACTAATAAAGTAAGTGAGTGAGTATATGAGTAGCCAAGCAAGTATATAGTTTTTGTGTTCTCTAGAAAGAAATTGCATGGGAAGAGAAGGATGGAGGGAGGTGTTTTTTTGTGCAATGTGTATAGCTTTTCATTTAAAACCATTTAACTGAAATAGTTGATTTGAGTGACTCGTCTGCAAATAATTCCTGACTTGTCCTGAAAGGGAGTTTTAATTTACTACGGAGCAGTCTTTAATAATCGTGTGGGTAATTGGCTCGATAGTAACAATTACTTATGCGTAAGCACTCAAATATTATTCTTAAGTGGGATTTATGTGTGCGTGCCCGATTTGTGTGGAGTTGGTTGAGGAACTTAATGAGCTTGTCAGTCAGAGTAACAAACTAAACCAAAACCAAGTTTACAACCTATAAGCTTGATACTATATACCTCGTTTAGTTTACCTTTACTCATCCAAAAGCGTTCAGATACCTATGGAGATTGGACATGATGAAGTTTAGATAAATAGTGGATAGTCATTTGTTACTAGTTGAGTCAATTTGCTCGCTCCTGCAACAAATTCCATATTAATAGTTGTTTGACTGCAAAAAAGACGTTTAAGCTTAAACATCTATCTATGGTATGTATATTCTTTACATGAATGCCTACCTATACATATTAGTACATGCATGCAAGTTTAGGTTGATTTACAAAAACACGAAATTAGAAATAATAAAGGTTCTATAATGAATGAGGAGTATACACGGTGATGTAGGTAGTGCCACGTTTAAGGTCAGGTCAGGTACTCGAAAATGTGACTGGCATGGCCCAGTTAATTTACCTTTCGTTAAGTGCTACTCCTAGCACTTTAATTTACAGCTGTCATTAGCGTAACAGTTAGTTAGTTAGTGTGCCTGTGTATTAAAGGGAATGAAAATCACAAAGTTATGTCTGTCTGTGTGTACACATTACGCATTTACGCATGCATTTCAGAAAGAACGATAAATGTCATTAACATTATCAATTATTTCGCATGAAATGAAAAGGCACGTGTATTGTTTGGGCTTTCATTCCATTAAACATAACAAATGTATGATTTTTATGTACCTCGAATGCGGAATTCGAATCAAATGAACGGATGGATGTTTGTGTAAATGTATGTAGACTTCATTAACTATTTACTTACATTACACAAACCAGGCAGACAAGGCGTGTACCGGTGAATGAACGTATTAACTGTCTCCCGTATCTACGTTTGCGGAAGTGTGCTATATCTATATATATGTAAAAATACTCGTATACGTGTATACAAAGCTAAAATCAATATTTATTTATGAATAAATAAACTGATACTTATGTAGATAGAATAAACCTTACAAAACGGATGTAACCAAGTGGTTGAGCTGAATAGTGTCACAAAACTGCCAGTTTTGTTGGTGAAATAGTTTAAATGACATATTAGAGCCATTTAATACTGAAATCTCTCAAAATCTCAAAATTGTCCAACGTTTGGGGTTGGGATTCATAGTTGGAGTCCTTAAGCTATCAGCTTTCCTCCATACGCCACTTGGCGTCACTGACCACATGTTCCCATTTAAAAAATAAGTAGGTGTGTGGCCATAACTCCGTGGGGGTGTGGCCGATTTGACTTAAAAACTAATCAGCTCTTCGTTAGAACATGTGCTCAACAACTACAGCAAAAAAATTTCAAAAAAGTTAAACCGTTCGAAAGTTATAACATCCTTAGACAGACAGACAGCCAGGTCATTCACATAAAGTGGTTTCTTGACCACTTAATAATTACCTAGTATAGCAGCGCAGTTAAGTGTATGTATGTATTGCATAGGTATTCATTTGTTATTCATGTGTGTTTATGTATTAGGTCGTAATGTGTCTTCCTGAGATTGATGTATGGACTAATGGTTTCTATTTTTAATAGGGTGTGGAGGAAGCATTGTCTGATGACAACTCTTTGGGGAGCTTGCAAATAATAGCTGCCAAGTTAAAGAAAGACTGTCCTGAGGATGTCCACCAGCAAATTGATTCGGCAGTTCAGAGTTTATTGACTGAATGGAATATCATCATTGAAAGGCTGGCCGAAGCTAAAATTAGATACAGCAAAGCCCAAGTGAGCTGGCAGAAAGTGATTCACTCGAAAACGGAAGTGGAGGAATGGATCCGAATTGTGTATCCACATGTTGAACTTGGAAAACCCACGGAGTCCATTGTTGAGAAAGTTAAGGAGGAGTTGCCGACATATGAGCAAAAAATGACAGATCTGCAAAACCTTGCTACGGAACTGTGCGTCACATTATGTCACGGGAAAGAGAGTGACAGCGAGACACGTGCTCAACAATTACCTCTTAGTCTGGAGTTGGAAGTTTTGTCGAGAAAGTTACAGTTCCTGAGAACTTATCTTGCATCCATGCATAGTTCGCTAGTGAAAACACCAATTCAGAATCAACTCTTGGAGGAAGCTAAATACACTCTTTCCACTGTGTCCCAAGTAAGTTCAAATCAAATTATAGCAATTTTGTGGCATGTAGTGATTCTAGTCCTAGTTGACGTATGTAGTTAGGTACTATCGATTGAAATAGCTCCGTTAATAGATTTTCTATAAAAGTGCGAGTTCTCATGCTAGTTACAACAATGTCGGCTGCCTTTAAGAATGGCCCACCAGTTCCTGAATGTCGTAATATGAATAATTCATTATTTTTTGTATGTTTAGGGTCTGCAGAAAAAGGCCGACCCAACTTCCGATCGATTGGGCGCAGTGCACCAACAATTGCTCAATTTGGGCAACACCGAAGGCAGTTTGCGAGCAGCTCAGGCATCCTCCTCAACATCTCCTCTTCAAGATGCACAGCTCGTGGAAATGCTCCAAGCCTCTCAGTCACTCTTCCAGCAGACGTTCTTAGAATATTTGAAGATATGGAGCCACCTTTCAGAAAGGGAGGATATCCGAGAAGTTTTCGATTTGTGGCAAACTTATTTACAACAATGTAAAGCTTATCTGAGTGCTCCTGTACCTTCAACTAGGGAACAATTAGTAGAAGATGCGGCTTTGTGCAAAGTATATCAAAATATTCTCAATGGCCAATACCAAAGCTTGTCCGGATGTTTGGAGCGACGGCCTATGGATTTTGCTTCTTTGCAGCAACTACATACAGAAATTGAAGATAGACTTATTGATAGACAAAATGAAATTGAAGATCGCCTCAATGCATGGAAAACGTTCAAAAATTCACAAGAGTCGCTATCGATCTGGCTCAAACACATGGAGCGAGAAAAACGGCAATTAGAGTTACCTTTCCTACAGCTCAAGCGACTTCTTGCTATCAAGCAGAAAATTGAGGTAAATGCCGTATTCTCATGAAACTGATCTTTCTTAGATCGATTTTTAAATAAACTCATTGCATGATTTTCCTTTTTTAAATAGATTTTGGTGAGACGTTGTCCAAGAGGAGAGGAGTTACTGGAGGAGTTTAAGGCAAACAAAATGTCTCTACTTCCATTCAGCCCTCCAGAACTAAAATCTTCACTAGCTCACGATCTTTCCTCTCACACTTCTCGTTTAAATAATCTACAAGCAGCATTACGAACTTGGCTGGACCATGTTAATCGACTTACCATTATGAATGAAGCATTCCAAGTGAAAACTCAACAAATTGATACCAAGTTGAGTGATATCCGAGAGAAATTTTCTGAAATGAAGCCTCCTAAAACATTCTCGGAGCTGAAAGTGTACATTACCAAACTGCAGGTTTGTTCATAATTCTAAATGACCTTATAAAAATCCACTGCTTGGGTATAATAGAATAACTCATTTAAAAATGTATGATGACATTATAGGAGCTAAAATCTGAAGCCGAAGTTCTAGGAACATCTTTAGACGAAATTCAGAGTACTTTAGATGAAATGAAGGCGGCAGTTAGCCCTGCGGACGCTCGCATCCTGAATCAAAAGATATGGTCTCGTCGGCAACAACATGTTGACCTTATTACATCTCTGACGCAGTACATTTCCGATTCAGAGGAAAAGTTGGATCAGATCCCAATATTTGATACAAAGTAAGTGAAACCGTCTACGGCTGTAATTTTTGTATGTTTTAAGATTTGATGGGGCAATTCACTCAGTAAAATTAGCTACCCATTAATGTTTTCCCAAATTATCCTGGCCACATTTATGCAAATTCCTAGCGATAAAATAAGCAATGCTAATAAAAATTCCATTCACCTAATTGGTATTCCTAATTGCAATTCCAGATGCAAAAGCTGGCTGTTATGGATTGAAGGAATGCAAGAGAAAATAGAAAAAACACATTGCCAAAGTTTAGAAGACTTCTCACAATGGTTAGAAAGAGATGCCAAACCTGAAATTGTCTCAAAACAACCCACATACCAATGGATTGTAACAAAAGGAAAAGAATTGGCTGAAATGACGACAGGAAAAGAACGAAAAGAATTGCTCCGGGTGGTCAAAGAAGTTAAGCATAAATGGGAAAGCTTAAATGAAAATTTGGACAAAAAACAGGGCAAAGTTAACAACTTAGTACAAGTAAGTTTAATCAATTCGTCAGTTCATCAAAGTGTTTATGTACTGTTTGTACCAATGTCCTTTTTGCTACTTTTAGGTATTACGCCAATTAAATAACCGTTGCGACGAGTCTGGAAAGAAGCTGAAGAAGTTGGAAAAGTATGTGATAGTACCGATTGCATTCCAAGAGTTTAGTATCGAGGAAATCAGTGAAGCATCGCATTTGCATGAGGTACATTTACTCAATTATACATGCAATGTTATTTTAATTTCCATTTCTCAACTTTATTATTTCCTTGCGGTTTTTCAGATGGAACAGCGGAAATTAAATAACGAAAGTATCGAAGTAAATCAAATATTAAACATTGGTGAAGTCGCTGCTTCGGACTGTGATGATTTAAGAATGAACCAAGATGCCTATCAAATTAGACAGTCTATTGAAAGCCTTAGCGATTCGTACGTAACCAGTATCTCCAAAGACCTTTATGAAATATTGGGAAAGATTCGATTATTTTATTATTTACTTTGTATTGCAGCTGGAAACAATTAATTCTTCACTTCAATCAACGAAATCAAAGTCTGAGTGGTTTGCGTGATAACTGGAGAAAGTTGGTGGATAACTGTGATTTCTTAGAATCCCTACTTACCCAAGCAGATCAGGATTTGTCACAAATTGAAGAGTCTGATAATACCGTGGACGATTTAGCCAGAGCCCAGGTACACATTTTATTCAAATTCATTGCGTTTTCACCATATTTATTTGAATGTCAATTACTAAGAAATTTACTGATTAATTCTTTTTAGGGTCTGTTTGAGTCTTTGCAAGCTTTGTCCCCAAAGGTTGAAGATTTGGGAAATGAGTATTGCTTTGTTGCCAAGCAGATCAATTCAAATTCCCCAGGAGCCCTTAGCCAACGGGTGAAGAAGATCATAGGCAGTTGGCGAAATCTACTAAGAAGATGCCAATTACTTATAGAGAATCGAACAAGAACCATTTATACTACCCAATTTGATACCGTTTATGACCCCGCATTGATGTTCCTTCAAACTTTAACCGGAAGGGTATGTATAGATAAACATATTATGCCAACGCCAACTTAGCAAAAGGTCTTGTAGGGACTTATTTTTAAAATAATTTGAAAGTATTTTAAGGACACTTTGATATTGTGTATAGGTTGAAGCATTAGAATCTAGTGACGATTTCAATGTAGAGCAGCGTAGTGAAAATTTAAAAGAGCTCAAAGAAAATAGTAAAGGAATGAAAGACCTGGAAAGTTCAATGCAAGATGTTGCTGCTTATGTCACTGAAAGAGACGCAGGAATGAAACCCAGTATTAACGACAAACTTAGTGTATATTCAAATGTCAAAGCCAAACTAGAAAAGTTATTTTCCAAACTGCATAAAGAATGCCAACAAAAGAAGGTATTTCCGAAATATTATTTACGAAATGCGAAGCAGTATCTAATAATATTTTTCTTTTACTGTTACTTAGAAATCATCGCCGAAATCAACCAAAACGGAAGTTGATTCTTCAGTCCAGGTGAACACTCTTCTTACTGAAGAGTCCGTCGCTGTCCAAGTTTCCACACTAGCAACAGAACGAGATGCAAGTGTACAAGTGGAAACGTTAAATCAAGAAGACATGGACATCTTATCCATTCCAAGTGTCCGTGTTTCCGATGAAGAATTAGAACCTCCTACACTTACCAGAGTTGATATTTATTTACAAGAACTCGAAATCGCTATAAAAGATGCTTACGAAAACATGAAATCTCTGGAGGAATTGCTAGCAGGAGATTCCAAGAAAGCTTCGTATGATAGTCTGGTAATGTGATACATTATATTACATGGTATCTTATGATACGGTCCGAAAAAACCATAAATAGCATTCTTAACAATGTTTGTTCAATTGGTATTCGTATAGGTGAAAACTTTAGCAATCACACAGTCTTCAGTAGATCATGTGGTCCATTTGAATAAACTGTTAGTTGAGGACCATGGCGTATCCAAAACTGTTGCCAAATCCGAGGAAGTTGATAATTTGAAGAAAAAGTTGCTGGATTATGAACAACGAGCCCGTAGCTTTGGTCAACAGCTTCGTGAATCTAGGTATTCAATATTTGTGTGTACAGTACAGTGTTAACAATAATGTCAATTTGGTAACGCAGTACCGGATATAAGTCACATTAACCATTAAATACCATTTATTTTTTGCAGTCCTGTAAAGAAAGGCGTGACGTGTCCCGTGTGTTCGCCGAAACAACGAGGTGCTTGGGACAGCACGCTGTGGCGTCTTGAACAATGGCTTACTCACGCTGACGCAACATTGAAAACATCCATGAAAAGGAGACCCCCTACCAATTTAGAACATTTAGAAGATGCTATTTTAAAACACAGAGAACTTTTACTAGATTTGGACAGCCATAAGAGTTTGGTTACCGCATTGACTAATGTATTATCTCATCTAAATGAGCATGGAGAAACAGCCACTATGGGAAAAGTTGAGCTAGATCAGTTAACCAGCAGGCTACGCAGTGCTTTGGATAACTGGAAGAAAATAAGTCATAGAGCTGCAGCTTGGCAGGCACGCCTGCAAATTGCACTTATAGAGGTAAGCACATTAAATATCAATTATTTCTCAAATTTTTATTGCCTGCAATTGTCTTAACTAAAATCTTAAAATTGTGTATTTAACTTCTAGAATTCCGATTTCCACCTTACCATAGAACAGTACGAAGAGCTCATTAATTCCATTCAAGAGACAGTGCAAGAGCTCGAACCTGTGGATATGTCAGCCCCCAAAGCTACGATAGTATCAAAACTAAGAAAATTCACTGTAAGAATTTTTCTGTAATGCCTTGCTTCAAGAATACTACTCTCTAATTGCGAATTTGGTCTTAATTTGTTTAACTTCCTTGTTTCAGGAAATGAGAGATAAACTAATTCGCACGGAACCCGAATTGCAAACACTACAACAAACTGCGGAACAACTATTCATAAGTGCAACAGCAATTGAAAAAGAAGGAACATTCCGCCCCACAGTGGGTTCATCTGACTCTATTTTTACAACTCCTGAATGTTCTCGAGTCTTAAACAGAATTTCTTCGCTAAACCATCAATTAAAGTCTTTACAAAAAGTATGTGAAGCTTATGTTAACCATCTTAATGCATTCCTTCAGCAGAATCTAGAAGGAATCGAAGAGGAATCTCATTTGGTTCTTAGTTTCTCAGAACAGGTACCTTATAATTGTTCTTTTCATTGTAATCACTCAATATCCTTAATTACATGCACCATTTATTTATTACTTATTGTAAACGATAAACCAAAAATAGACCTAAGTCAACAAAATGTGTCGTTCAATGTCGTCGCAGAAGTAATTAAAGTTACAAATAGATCGTCTCGTAAATGTATTGCTAATTATCGCTTTAGTAGAAAATCCAGGCGTTGATTGGCAATTTTTATTTTACTATCTGTATAGATTCTCGAGCGTTCCGGTCGCTCGAGCCCCGCAGTAGCACCAAGCTCATCTTCACTACAAAGCACTTCTTACGACAAGTAAATATACTTCGTTTTCTTTTTTTATTTTATTTTTATGCACCGCTCTTAAATGTTTAGCCAGGAATTAAAAAAATGCGTAGATTAAATGTTTGTAAAAGTAGAGTTGAAACAACTTTTCAATTGAAAAATGACTGGAACACACAATTGTGAAAAATTCATTTAAAACTGATTTTCGAGTCATTTTTCAATTAATTACCTTTTGTAAGCACATTGCTTATAATTGTATATTTGTATGTTGAGAATATTAACTTACTATTTCCATGAATTTTCATAGTGACGGGGATGTCGTTGAAAGACGGTCATATTTGGCCCGTGGAGGTCGTTTTGTCTACAGAGTAATTAGAGCATCTCTTCCAATCCAAGCTCTAATGATTCTACTCCTGGGGGCCGCGTCCCTAATTCCTTACACTGAAGAAGACTATTCATGTACGGCAGCGAACACCTTTGCCAGGTCATTTGAGCCTATGCTCCACTATATGGATGGACCTCCTCCAATATAGTACCGATTACGAATTTCTAAAGTCGCAAAACATCTTTTTATGAATGTGATTCGAATTCTGAATCATCGCGAATCGCAACCACAACATTTATATAAATAATAATAATCCAACAGAAAATCATCCGAACTTGATTTTTAAACTAAATCAAATCAAACCCAAAGTAAAACAAAACCACTGAATCTTCCGAGGTGCTCTACTTTTGTACTTAGGTAGTAAGTTAATTAAAAATAGTTTGTATTTTAGATAATTGACTAATTGTTCCAAATTGTCAAGAATCGTGAGATATGTCCATACCGGTGAAATGTCTGAATTGTATTCTCAATGAAACAGAAATGTATCGTCCTGCGGAAAAAGATAAAAAATTGATGAACTGAAACTGTTAATCATGTGTCTTACGTTACCCCAACCAATTGTTGAATTATTAAATGTATTAATTATGATTATGTCGAAATGGTCGAAATGTCTTGTCATTAATCATAAATAGGGGTAAAATCTTAAATAAAGACAAGACGATGTATTGTAATTAGTAGATTAGTTCCACAGTAGTGAATTTACATATTTAATTCTACTCTGATTATGGTTGTACTCTAATTACAGAGTTTATTGTATGCCGGAAAATTATTACCTGCATACTCTACTGTAGAAATGCTTTATGATGATAAATTATCCATTAGAGAAAGTGATATTTTTGATTGCGTTTTGTTTTGATGAGTTTCTCTTCTAATTTGCTATAGTTGAGTCGGAAAGTATTTAATAATGATTTAGCCTGGTATGATATGCTGTGTACTATTGTACTTGTACCTTGTACCGTTAGAATTATAGTTAGATCTATCACATTAGCTATACGTAATTCAGTTCTTATACTCATTTAAATTGGTTCGGTCTATATAATAATTGTGATGTTACATAATTGTTATGCAATATGAATTATGAATATCATGGTCGGGGTAACCGTGAACTGAACAGCATTTCAGAATGAAATGAACTGAAGAAAGAGAACTGAACTGAATTGTTATCTGTCGTAAATTAAAATCTTAAAAATACACTATGGTGCCTTGAGTATATTAAGCACGTGAAAAAGTACTACTTTACCTTTAACTGGTACTTTAATCAATTAATTACCTGTAGTAAGCTTTAATGTTGTACAGTTGTACGTGCAAATAAGATATATGCAACACTTGCACTGTATATTATGTTTAAAAAATCGATGTAATATAAACTCAAGCACTTAAATTCTCAACACTATCGTAAATACCTACGTACCTTATCAAAACCACACACATTTGCAAAAATTTGCATATTATACATACGTTACTTACAATAAGTATTGTATTGTACAGTATGTAGATAATAATTCTACATTTGCATTGTACCAATAAAAAATTACACAGCACCGCAAGTTATAATGAGCACAATTCAAATACACTTACTGACCTTACCCTTAAATATCCAGGTGCTTTGATCCAATCATATTTAATACACACAAGCAAAATGAATGAGTATTTGTTAATTAAGATTAGTCTTTAATTGCCTAGTTGTAGTAAATTGTAAAATATTATGAACAAGCGAAGACACGTACCTAAAATTGATTTTTGTCCTTATAAAGGGGGTGGGTAATAATAAAGTTACCTATGTATATAGGTAGAATATGAATAATGGGGTACATCGCAGTCGAAAGTCTATTTGTACCGTAAATTAATTGGCGTGATTAATTAATCTAATTAATAAAGATACATCTCCTATATTGTGAAAGAAAAGAACCAGACTCCAAGGCTAAGGGAAGATAAATAAAATTCTTTCTAGCTTTAATTTCCTGAAATTTTATCTTCCCTTGGAAGTTGGGATCATCATCCTTATAATGAAATTGTATTTGCAACGAATGCTCGTATATATTTACTGTTAGTTGGTTTGGCTATACTATAGTTATATACTAAATATTCAGTTATATATAGCCAAACTATATAATATTATTATGTACAGTATATAGATATATTATTATTAAATTAAAGTGAGAGAACATCTTAAGAATAAATATAAAGAAAGTTAAGAGAGATTCTTCGTCCTATTTCCTTTTAATAACCAAATCACACAGTTTGTCTTTAAGTAGATTTTAAATTTTAGATGGATATATTATATTAATAGTTGATAGTATAGCAATAACAATGTAGTCATTACTATTACTTACTTACTTGTTAATTATAAATGCTTATAATACCATAATACTTTTGATCTATAGTTTTAGTACGATTACATATTAGTGCCATAGTATGTATTGCTTTGTAGTGAACTTTATGATGATTACTATATGAGCTTCAATGTTTCGCACTTCAATTGTCCATCTAACAACAATCTTTCGAATAATAAAACTATAATAATAAATCATTTGATGAAAAGTTCCTCTCATTGCATTTTCTAACTGTATAATACATATTTATGCAACTAACATGTGCCAAAAATAAGTAGAGAATAGTATTAAGTCATACAATACATACATTTTCCAATTTAAATATTTGCAGCAGTGCTTTGCATTCAGATTGTTTAGCTAAATATTATTTTTTCGAACATTTTTAACATATAAAAAGATAAGTAAAGTATTTTTGAGAATTTACATTAACTTACATAGTGAAGAGGGAAGAAAATTCTATATCTATATCATTCTAATAAGAGAATTCTTCACTTAACTTCTCCATGCAAAATTGGTACCATTTTCATATACTACAGATGGCGCACTTGACCCTATTTCTTTACAGCACATAACGTTTATTATCAAGCAAATTATTTTTACTTGTTAAATGTTAAACACAAATTAGTGTGTACCATTATTTATTTGCATGCATCTCATGCGCTTATAAGTAAGGTGTAAATTCGTCAAAATTTTAATAATGAGAAATCTTTTCGGATTAAGATAATGTTTATTCCTTGTTTACATAATGAAATATAGGTATGTAAACTGCTCCAAATGATAATTCTCGATCACGATGACAGTTTTTAATTGGATAGACATTAGCCGTGGCATAGTAATATCCCATCTCAAATTGTACACAAAGTATTCCGCCTTTATCACAAAATATAAATAGTTAACATATGTATCAAAGTTAACGTACTTACTTAAATATCCGACTACGTACCTTGCAATTTTATCTACAATAATGTAATAAGATAGGTTTCCATTCTCAGATTTATATTATTTATTACAGTCACTACATACTTACTACTATGTATATTTCATCAATTGCATAAATATACATAAAAGTATTCTAATTAACTAATTACTGTATTGTTAATCCGGAGAATTTATGAAGGCAGAACAAGTTACATGAAATCCAAGCTAAATGTTTATGTGAAGTTATAATGCAATTCTAGCTGTAAGCTGATTGTGAGATTAAAGAGTCTTAACATCGAAAATGCTGTGTACTTATGTATTGATAGTTTTAGCCAGGTGAGCATATACTTAATATTTTTAGGCTTTACTTGTTCAGCTAATTTTTTGTATATAAGTTAGCACAATAGTTTCATGATATTTTGATCGAAATAACTGTAAATATCCTAAAATAAGTTGGTTAAGTGATAAGGTTGTGTAAAGGAAGGAAGAGGGGAGCGGAAGTTCTAAGGAACGCGCTGACTCCACGACTGACTTGCAGGGAGTTGAGCGAAAGACCAAACAAATCTTGTTGGCTAGAGACGAGAGCAAGTGGCAAAGTGGCAAGTATCCGAAAAACTTGATTGTCTTCTTGTTCTTCTGTAGGAATATGTACCTGGCTGGTTTGCTTGGCCGTGAGCTCTGGCTGAGCTGAAATGTTGCAGTCTAATGTAGAGTAGTAGAGTGACTAACTCCTCCGGCGAGTATTCTCCCAGTTCAGCGTCAACCGTCCAACGCACTCACACACACTCGTTCACTACACCACATACCTACTGCAACTGTACTATCATTCTATTCTCTATACAGATAGACATAAGCTAACGTACATAGTAAACTAATCAAAACATACACAACAGACCTATTAACAGAATACATAATAAAATAGTGCAAACTTGAAACATTTTCATTTACAATTGAAGTAAACGGCCTAATTGCTTCCTTGTGTTAAGATAATTGTGCCTTGTGTCTAAATCGTAAAAAATTAAATCTAAACTAAATCATATTTCGGATCTTATTCACATACGCATACGTATGTGTACATACTAAAGCGGTCGGCTTGTACTCACATTCTACTATGTTACAGGTGTGGTACTTTTCAATACTTTAACTTAATCTAAATGATATTGTTATTTTGTTAAGCTTAACCTCATAACTTTTGTCTGTATACCAGTCGGACAGAAGATTCTAACTTAACTATTTATATAGACATATCAAATTAAACATATATTTTATTAGTTTTGTTTATGTAGTTTAACGAACGATTACATTCAGGTATTAAAAATCCTTTCACTGCAGTACACTGTATGATAAAAAATACTTAATAATTAAATAATTAATAACCAATTCTGTAGATATTGACTTTCTCCTCTGTAAGTATTGTAATGATATTTGTTTAGAAATTATTAAACAGCAAATAATATTCTTTTACAGAAGCATGACAGATTTAGAGATGAAATAGATAACTAATACACGTACAATCATTCAACTGTCACAGACCGCAACTAATTTCATGCCCTTAAATATATGGCAGTTAAGACCAAATAATCCATAAAATCCGTATGTATGTATGTAAGAGACAATATTTTACACATTTACAGTACGCATAAAAGTAACTGAAGTGAGTGTAGGCAGCTGTTCATTTTTGCCTGAAGTCTACAATCTACCTACATTTTTAATGCTATTATTAAACCTTATGTATGTAATTAAGTAAAAATAGAGCAAAAATAATAATTGTCTCAACTTAATCTATCTACAATTCGAAAGTAATAGGATTTTAGTACAATAAAGTATTGTTTACGCAAAATGCACATGTGTTAGTATAGGTGTTAGATACATATTGCATATTACAAATAAGGCCGGAGCAATTATATGCCTATTTATGACGAGTCTGTAAATAAAAAAATATATTAATACCACAATACATAATAAGCATTATTTTGTTTTATTTATTAGACCGATTCTTATTATGCCTGGATGGAGATGCAGAACACTATGGTTTTATAATGGGGACTCCAAAACTAAAAGGAGATTAAATGCCAACGTGACAATATTGTCGGTACTTTCTATAATTTGTTTTTAGTGTCAAAACAAATCTGGAAGATTAGCAGTATACTAAACGATAAGTATGCAATAAACAAGTGTTCAAGAATAGAGTGTTAGTATTAAAAGTTTATGGATTCCTCGGGACGTGATTACAATACAACGACAATTTCTAAAGATTTATCATGCTATTTATAAGTAATATAAAGCTTATAAAGTGAATTTGAGATTAAACCCACGCACGTTGACAGACTCGGGTTACGTTGTGTATGTGCCATTTTTGCCGAAACGATAATTCCTATGAAGTGAGTTTTAAACAAGAATTAAGTGATACAAAGTGTTGTGTTAGCGTACTTAATAAATTCAACAAATACATGTGCAACAACACAATACATAAATACTTGTTTGGTGACACATTAGTTTAAATATTGCATAATTTATTATGATAATCTCTCTGAGAGCTAATACAACAGAACGGTGACAGTGAGAGGAAAACTCTTTGTATAGTATGTTCCCACCGGTTTTATACAAATCTGATATACTTATATAAAGACTACACTTCTTTACAGCTGAAATCCCAAAAGGTAAGCTTATGGAAATTCTTTTTTATTTTGTTTTTGCATTGCATACATTTGTTAGTATCCAAAATACATAGATATACAGTTACATACAGCCGAACCCTAGAAATGCTGTAATAGTGAATAATAAGCATTTAGTAAGATAATATGGTGGTTTGGGCTAAATGAATGTGTTGCTTAAGCATTAAATAATACCTAATAGTTTGGCTTAGCGTATTTGTGTGTATTTAAGTTAAGAATGCTTAATGGGTCTCATTTAATCATGAGCTAGTATTAATTTACATTAAAAGCATAGAGTGAAAATTATATTATTTAGGGTTATTTATGTATATGCTAATTAGCAACATCATATTAGTTAAACAGAAATCTAATAACACTGCTTACTGACCAATTCATGTGCATCTTTATACTTTTGGCGAGCGAATTATTTTTCTTAGTTCACTCTTTGTACTGTTGTATATACTAGTATATTCAGAAAATCTACTTGTAATTGGACATAATCGTAGAGTACGAACAAATTAGTTTGGCATTTGTATTTTTCTGAAACGCTAATGAATTTCGGTTGCTTCGGCCTTCATTATTCCAAACTTCCTCGATACGGTTATGATTATTATGATACATATGTAATTACACTTTTTAAAAGTTCAGTTAGATATAGTTTGTTGTTTATTGCATTAGCAAAGTTGCTGGACTGGTGTGCGGTGGCATGGTATATTAAATACAACTAGTATCTATCATAGTATACCTTTATAGTATAGCTATGGCTTTGTTGTTATTGTAATGTAAATTGTAAATGTAAACGTTCAATGCGAAACGATGTAAACAAAAAAGTAATGGTAATTGATAATGCGTAATAATATATAGCAAATGCCATGCCATGCTAGGTTTTACTTGTAATATCTATGCCAATTACATGCATATCTGTTAATCCATACGCATACCCTGCCGGTTCTACTTACATTACATTACACTGAATGCCTAGCCTTATGGTAAATAGTAAAATGTAAATACCTACCGACATTCCTAATGGTTTTAGTGTAGCCATGCATATAGTTTTACATAACATTGCATTTACTTTCTGGATTGGATGGAACTATGGAACTGTTAAGTTAAAAAGTATACAAACAGGTAATTATTAATCTAGCTTAGATAGTTTACGTTACGTTATGTTGTAGTAATGTAACTACCGTACAGCTTTGATGCATAAAGTACATTAAACACATGGTACATTACATAAACATATGAATATACATAAGTTCGTTGAGTTTTCTATAAAGAAGATACGCACAATCAACAAAGAAAGAGGGTTTTGTCTCTAAACTGGAGAGTTCAATGTTACATAGTGCATTGCAGTTCGTTATCTAATCAAAATGCATAGATACCTATGTAAATACACCTTTCTTTAATATACGTACCTTAATGCATACACAGACACAGACGTACAGGTACGGATGTACTTTAGTTTTTATTTTACTTTTACTTACAAATACAAAAGGGACCTAAATGGAGACACACACATAAACATATATACAAAGTAAATGTAAACGTAAGAAATAAAGGACGTAGGTAGGCACATAAATACATAAGATTGACTGCGGGTTTGGTTAGATAAACATCTTATTATAAGGTTCGTTAAGTCGGGAGAGAGACTTGGACTGAGCGAGCGGACGGAATTAGAGACTTGGAGTTGGATTGTTGGATTAGAAGGAACATTGATTGTGTAACAAGAATAAAAACAACAACGGCTAGGCCATTGACGGTTTGAATTTGAAGTTTGAAGTTTGAAGTTACGTATATAATAATACTTACTACTTATAACATACGTGAGCCGAACCACCTTATTTCTTCAGATTTGACAAAAGTATTCCTCCTTTGTGTTCTTTAATCTTGTAAATACGTGCTTGGTGGTACTAGATCTTCCTTCAATGAATTTAATGAAGAAAACCAGAATATTTATCTTAAATTGATTCAATTTAATGAAATCAGGCAGAGGTAGTCTTATACTCTGTACATTCTGCGGCTTGACTTTAGCTTGGATATTGGATAGGCTTGGCATAGCATTGTAAATAAATATGTAAAGAGCTTAACATTTCCGAAGACAGCAAATTATATAGAACTGACAGTTGGAAAGAAGGCCGAATGCTTAGCTAACTTATGCACAAATGTACAAATGCTTGAATGTTGAATTTGAATTGAATCAGAGCATTAGTCATTAGTGGAATGAAATGAAAAGTTTACATTATATTGAACTGAATATGTGGGAAACATTTATTAGCATTATATATTATATACATTAACTATCTATAGACAGATACATACCTAACAAAGTTAATCGCGCAGTTTTTTTCTCTATTATGCATACTTAGCTAATTGTAAGTAGTTGTGGTAGCTGCCAATTATGCCTTACTTACGTCTAATGTAATAATGTGTATTAAAAAACCAGTCGGGAAACCGAAATATCACTGAAGCTTATACATACACAACATTTTTGCTTTGTTTTTGCATTTACGGCTTTGTAGAGCTGTGCTGTGTGGTTTAGACTTTAAAGTTGACCTTTGGGAAACTGATTCTTATGAAATGATAATTATTATTTATTTTAAGATAATTTTGTTGTAGGAGAAGTTGTAATTGTGGTTGGTTAGAATGAAAACATGTTTATGATACGTACTGTACGCATAGGTATATAATCTTTTCTTTAAGATTGTAGTATTAGAAGACAAGTCTGAGAAAGAATGGGAATGATGTGGAGTTGGAGTGATTCCGGTTGTCAAAGGAAATTACGGGATATCGCTAATGATAAATTTATTATGCATATCAAGAAGGGAAATTATTCACGGTTGGCCAGAATGAAATAAGGACAATGATGCACTTGCTATCGTGGAATCCTTTCCACAATCTACCCCCAGTCTAGAGTTTTAATACAAATACTAGTTATTTAGAACCTGAGTGAAGTAAATAGTATTTAAAGTAAGTGGAGTGGGTATATAGGAGATAGCTATACATGTCTATGTACATAGTATGTATAAGTAAGGTAAATTATAAATGGGTATAACATAGATTCGTAAATAAGTTATGCATACCTACGTGTAGGAGCACACACATTGTGAAGATTGTGAACATCGCCATCGACTCGTCACATTTCTTTCTTTTCTCTCTGACTTGATTTTGACTTACACAAATGTTGTGTACAATAGTCTTATTTGATTTTCTACTATTGTATTGAGTATTATTATGTATGTACATACATTAGTTACATTGTTATGCATAGAAGACTGCAGTGGAGGTAATGATAAACATTTAGTTGTTATCTAGTAACTATATAATACTTATTTATTTTAAAATAATACTAGATGCATACTAACAATGAAGATCCCACCTGTATTGTATGTATTATGCATGCATACGTTGAGTAATGCTATGGATAGATAAATTGTAGTGTGTTTTGGTTGTACTTACTTATTTAAATAGCACAAGACTCATCATTATCATTACACCTCCCTGGCCCTATGCTATAGAAAAGTCTAGTCTTGTAGTCTAGTCCAGTCCACTAGTATAGATTATAATAGTTAGTACATCTACAATCTATAGTACATTACATGTTCTTCAAACTATACGTCAAAACTTGTCAAGTCGACTATTTTCAAAAAAGTGTACCAAAGCTGCCAAGAATGAAGAATAAGAAAGAAGAAGGTATTTGCCGTGCAGGTATGCATGTGTGTTGTGTATTGTTTCTTTCTTTGAGTCTTTGAGAGATAAATACCTGTGCACGTTTAACTTTTAACTCTTTCGAGTTAACTCTTAGGTTAGATAGTAGTATGTGAATGTGAGAGAGAAAGGATATTCTGTTTTGTTGTGTTATGCCAATAATGCATGCAAGAAGATAGCGATAGCAAATATGAATGCGAAGTCACTCGCTTAACTTGACTAGTTTCTTTCGACTCAAAGTGGACTCCCAAGTTTTTTTGAGAATAAACGAGAGTTAGTGTTTATAGTGTATTGTATTCTATGTAGTGGACCGGCTTGGGTTGGCTGGACTTGACTGGACTGGAGTGCATGAATGTAGTTTTTATGTTTCTCCACTTTCTGAGAGCTTCACTTTGACTTTAGCTTTAGTTTGGATGTATGTATGTGAGGGCGGTGGTATAATATGTATATATGTACATATGTCGTAGGTAGATGGCTTTCTCGGTGCACAGGCATCCTCCTGGACATTTTCCTTTTGGGTTTTCAAGAAAACTAACAAATATATCATTATAAGTTGTAAACCAAATTGACAGAGAATTTTATTGGATATTTGCAAACGTAATAAAGCCATCTGTATGAAATTTTGACAAATTCCATGGATTATGCACCACAAATACACTTAGCGTGAGGTAAACCCTTAAAACGAGCATAAAATTCTATCAAATTGGTTAGTAACTTATAGTAATGATAGCTTTTAAAGATTTCTTTTATAAAAATGGACAAGAAAAATTAAGTGGAGGCCTACGCCTAGGCAGGAGGTCCCATGTGCCTGGAGGATGGCTGTGCCTACGACACATTATACCTTTAGTATGTTATGTACAGAGTTGTAGTAAAGAAAGGAGTCAGGACAAGGCAGGCAAGCCAAAGAAACCAGGCGGACTTACTTAACTTGACTAACTTACTTACTTATCCTTAGCCTGACTTGACTTGATTTGGGTATTATCCATCTATGGCATTATATAAGGTATTAGGTAATGCATTGGCGGTAGGCTCTGACTATGTTATATTATTCCCTCTCATCCTTTTGATTAACGTTATGTAAGGGATCCTGACTTGCCTGAGTCTGAGACTGAGTCAGGGTAATAGTATGGAATGGATAATTGCCTTCGGCATTTCCCATGCCACGCTGAGCCAATGAGTGCTCCTTTATATTCTGCTCTGCCTTTTCCTTTTTCTCCGTTTTATGGTTCGGTCGCTCCGGTTTAAGTGGAAACTCAACCTTTACTTAACCATGTAGCACCTGCCGCCTCATTTCTTTGCCAGACTTATCTCTACATCCAGCAGCATACGAAAAACAGAGCTATATTTATATTCTACTCTACTTAAATACTACAGATATCTGTCTGGAGATAGTGATAGTGGGAAACCCAAAATACAGATAATTATGGAACAGATTGTTCTATCCTTTTGAAGTTTTTTCTGTATAAGATATATAGTATAGTATCTGAGAAGGGATGAGGAATACTTTTATAAAGGCTAAACATAGATACAGAGCATTATGCATTTACATGAAAGATTACATTATAGTATACTGATAGATAGGAGTACCTTCGTACTTTGCTTTCAGATCATTAATCTACGCCCGTAGCCTACGAAATAATATCTTATGTGATTAGAAGTATCGTATCTCTTTAGTTGTTATTGTTAGGGTAGTTCAGGAATTGTACTGGTTTATAAGGGTTATGTGTTGATATTAGCCGTTGGAACGGAATTTACTTACATATACAGTAACACACTGTAAGAATTACCTTCTACAATTTGTAGGTGCATCGTTATTGTTACCGTATCATAAAGAACATATAAATATGGCACTAATGTAAAGCTAAAATTAGACAGACTCACGATCACGATCCCTTATTCTTTATTCCTTAAGTACTAGTATGTGTAAGAAGAAGATCGTTGCTTAACTTGCTTTACACAACATTAACAAATTTTGTAGGCACTAGCTACGAGAACGTTAATGCCCGTTGTAATGATTGTTTTTACATTTTCTAGAGAATATTTGTATCATCATGTTGCATGATACTTTGTGTTGTTGTTGTTGTAGAGAGAAGGGACCTTTGTATAGGACGCCAACTGCATCATACTTACGATTAGAGACTTATTTACTATCCATTCAAATGTTGTATATTACAGTTCGTGTATTTTTGTATGTCCTAAGTAGTACTTATCTATTTCTTGGTACCTTTGATGAAGAACTGGCGTGAGTATGGACTATGGACATGGAGCCATATTTCGTAATCATGCCATTAACCTGTCGTAAATCTGTGGAGGACCCTGGGTAACTTACTATAGGTCGGATCGCATTTTCTTTTTGGTGTTTCTTTTCTTAGTAATTCAGTATGCATCTGTTATGTTGCATTTTCGTGCATACTACATGATACTAAGCGTATGGTGTTTCCACTTCCTTTTCAAAAGTATTGATTTTGGTTTGACAAGTACAGGAAATACTAATAGTAGAGTTATTAGAGCTTTTTGCAAGCAAAATAATATGGGCAGGAACATTGGAAGGCTTTTACATTGCCTATGTCACCATGAACTTGAAATTATAGAAACAGAATAGATCTGCAATTTCTTCTAGAATTAATTTTTACAGAAATGGTAAAAGAAAAATAGGCCATCAAAATTGTTCTTACTTTGAATAGAATAATAAACCTCTCTAAAGTGTCTAAAATCTAAAATTATAGGCTAACATTTTGATTGTAGGATTAATTATAATTTATTTCGCTTAACAAGTGGTGCGTAATCACTAGCATCTACTATATGCAAATTGAAAAACATTTTTATCTAAATTGATAATCTATGTGATGTTTCATTTATTAAAAAGTTGAAGCTTGTCGTAAGATGAAGAATGACAAGAGCTTACCTTCCTAGAAAGCTTGTGCTGTGCTCTCCATTTTCTAAGACCCCTCATTTCATTGCTTCTGTCTGCAACCCATCTTCCTTCATTTCATAAGATAAACTATTTTCCCATACTCTCCGCTCCTCCTCGGCTTTTCAAAGGATAACAGAACGGAACAAAGTTTTTCATGTCGGTTCCGCCAGATTGCCTTCGAATTTTTCTTATTTTCCATTACGAAATACTACATTAAAAGAATTCAATCCATCCTTTCATTGTTTGGGATTTGGGAAGCAAAGCAATGCAGGCGACTCTGGTTGGTTTAGTTAAGGTCAGGTACCCACTTAATCACTGTATCATACAATTCAACATAATATAACATGCATATACAGAATAACATTATATAATTATATAGAATTTGTATATACTTACTGCTTTCTTCAAAAACAAGCCTATACTTAAGTAGGTTGTGATACAGATAAAGTAATAATGTAAAAAAGTCGAGCTTCAAGATTGCTTGCTGTGGACAGGACACAATATAATACAATATTGTCCGTTCCATTTCCATTAAGTTACTAAATGAAAGGGTATCACGAGATTGAAAATGTAATCCAGAAGCCAAATCTTCTGATTTAAGCAAGACAGACTCTTGTTCAGGATTTCACAGAAGTTGATTGCTAAGAAACATGAGATTGGCTCTTACGCACGTTTGCTGTTGTGTGGACTATAATACTTATACTATGCTTCCTTTATTAAGTAGCTTGCCTCCTTTATTTGAATGCTGTATACGTATGTCTATCTGTCAGTCGGTCTGTATACACGATAATTCAAGAACGGTTGGAGATATCGACTTCAAATTCAGGGTAGTCTTTTAGTCTATTGGGGTTCCTCCAATGATACCATTGAAAAATGGAGTCAATCGGGTTCACCCTCTTGGAGTTATGATGCCGCCCCATATTTCATTGGCAAGCTGTTGACGTTGACGTCATACAACTACAACTATGAAACTTAATTTACCCCAGACGTGGGGTAACTTGAAATTTCATGAAAATTTAATCATCACACCACGATCAACATGATGACCACCATGATGATCATGATTATACAATAAACAATGCAATTCATTTAAAAATTTGTTAATGTAGGCTCCTTTCGTACAACCTTTATCACGGTTTATTTTATTATGTACCTGTAGTATGTAGTATAATAAAACTCAAACTAAAGTGTTATCTCCTAACATACGAGGTATAAAGGAAGACCAGTAGTCTAGTAAGCAGCATCTCTGACAAAGAAGACACATTGACTTTTTTTTATAACAAAAGGGCTTCTGACAGGACAAGGGTCCCCTAGCTCTCTCCCCCACATACATATTATTATTACACACCATACACTCGACTTCAGAATTCAACTCGACACAAACAGTCGGCATTTTTCCTTCTCTTTGACTAATTTTCTTCCCGACAAACGTAGACGGCTGAGATATCCTTCTATCATATCATCACAGTGAGCTAATGGGTCATTTCACCTCAAATCTTTCTAAATTACCTTGAAGTTTACCTAATCTTGATTTTCCGCTCATTCACCATCCTGAGGAGATTTAAGTAATCTATTCTCTATACTGTAATTCATACGTAACTCTAAATACTATGTTATATCAGTAAGTAGTAGAGCACAATTTGGTTGTTTTGTTACCGAATTCTACTGTGAGGTAAGAGAACCTTATTATATTACACATATGCCATGATCATGACACGGACTAGATGATGACCACACACAGTGATCAGTACATAAGTAATTTCAGAAAATTGCCTTCCATTTCAAGATTGGAATTGAATAAGTAGATTTTAAATGCCAAATTGCGTCGGCTCATCTCTTTTCCTCAAATTCGGATTACCAAATCAAAGGCTGGCGCTTGCAACACTTTTTAACCCTTCTTTCAAAGATTTCTTACAGATATTTTTTCCCAAGATGCTTCTGGTTGCGGTTTCAAGATGAAATCTTCATGAAACATGGATTCATGACTCCCATGTGTATTGTATTTCTTTCCTCTCTTCCAATATACGTCACAAATTACATTCATTGTCAGTTTACAACAAAAGATTTAAAAAATGTATGTACATCACTACTATACCATCACTATGTGATATGTACTATACTTGCTAACTTGCTAAATATTTCCTTGCTCCTTAACGTATATATGTTCCTAAAGACTAGACAAGATTAAGACACATAATGTATTATAGTATTTATCTGTATGTTTGATCCTCTAGAGGCATTTGTGTATTTTGGAAAGGTTCCACATCTTTGTTTTCCGTTCCCGTGCAATTGTTTCTTGTCTTCTGTTGCAGATTAAGAATTTTTGGTTACTGCGGTATATTTAAGACTGGCATGTGTAATCCACACTCTCGCATTAATAATAGTTTGGTTGCCTTTTGGTTAGCTTTGGCTCTTTGGTCTTGGTCTCCTCATTCGTTACATAGCTATAGCTATCTCGGATTTCAATTCTTGAGAGAAAAAACCAAAAAAATATTAGTAATGTAATGATACCTGAATAATGTGAGACTCAGACTCAAAGGTCTCATTCGAGTGCACAGTGTAAAATAATATCCGAGGTAAGTATCATCTTCCTCATATGTAGTATGTACATTATAATAATATTTCTTTATTGTGTTTGCATAGTACGAGTACTAAAGAAGATTGAGGAATCAAATCACACTATTATATGATCCCCTCTTATTATTACCAACAAAGAAATCAAACTTTGACTGTTTGACTGCACCATTACCATTATACTATACTAAATATGATGTGTAGTGTACTGTTAGGTAATAATAGAAGAAGGAGAGATAGGAGCAATAAAATGAGACAGACATTATCATGCATGGTATAAAATATAAAAAGTAGAAACATTACTTATTACGTACAATAGTAAATACACACTTCAGTACTACGCACTTCACGAGAAGTAGCTACAGAGATTGATAGAATGAAAAAGTAGATTCAAAGTCAAAGTGAAACTACAGACAAGAAAGAGCAGCTCACGACTTGAGGATGAGATAGCTTATAGATTATGTTTAATTTATGACTTAATATTTGTATTATTGACGAAGGAGGATTTAAAAGAGTATGTTATCTAATGGTGATGTGATGGCGAAATAAAATCCCGTGCTGGAATGAAACATTTTAGTTCAGTTTACGTTTAGGCGGATGAGGAGTGATTGGACCGGGATATAAAATATAATCCTTAATGGCCAAGTCCAAGCATACCAAACCAAACCACAAAACTCAATGCTCAGAAACAAAGTCAAGACATCCATCCGTCTATCCATCCTTAAGAATGAGAGTCAGTCATAGTCTTGTCCATGTCGTGTCTGTTGTTTAGTTTAAATAGTTAGTTGTAGTTTGTGTTTGTAGCAAGCAACTATTTGAGTTGAGATGAGAAAGAAACATGTAAGGAGAATTATTAAGGCTTTTGCTTTGGCTTTTGCCAATTTAACTGGGATTGAAATGAACTGAATGTTTTACGTTTGTGTATGTGTTGCAGTTTAATTGAAATCTGTTTAGACTTAAACTACTTAAAATCGGGAATCCAATAAAACACAAAGATTACTTATGATAAATACTATTATAAAAGCAAAACTTGCTGCTTTAACCAACTTAAAAAAATGCTAGGTAAACGTTGACACAAAAATTGCTAGCTATAGCTTAGTATATATAGCTTGCCAATTAAGAAATCTAGATCAACTTTATCCGATTCGGAGTATCCATATCATATAGGCAACTAAGGAAACCTATTTGCGTTTGCGTATGTTCCAAATATTCCAATATACACTTTAAGCGTATTGTAAACTGCTTTATTTATTATGCAATAATATGCACTATGCACATTGCCCGGGGATGCCCACTTGATCTGCAACATATATAATGTATTTACACGGGAGAGGAGAGAAAACAAGAGAAGAGCGAGCATCTGACTGAGGCAACGATTAAGTGGGCGGGGAGAATCTCCAAGGAAGCATGTTATTATGGTAATATTCGCACAATTTGGTTGACCACATCAAAGAGCAAAGGTGTAGTACTACATATTCTTCTCTTGCTCCAACTCTATATACCGTTCCCTCTTATGATTCAGTATCTAAATCTAATCTTTGATGGATGTCCTCTGCAGTTTAGGCTTTAGTCTCAGTCTCACTCACTCATTCTATAGTTCAAGTTCATTCAATCCAATCTTAAAGTTATGTTGTTTTGTTTTAATAGCCATGAAGCATCTTTATATCTTTGCTCTACTTAAATGTGTACTTCACTTACATATACTACGACTGTACAACTACATATTTCCATTACCTTTGACTTCGTCTATACATTTTGTATAAAAGACATTAGCGTTTTTATAATTCATATTCATATTGATACATACTTAGGTAATGATAGGCAATTAATACAAATCTTAGTCTAAACTACCACGATTTCGGTCTCTGTCCTCTTGAACTTATTATTTAGTATAAAGTTCTCGTGAGCAATATAAAATATAAGACATACCTAACCGAATGTGAAATATTTCTATGCATATACAATATTTACATAAGGGCAGGATTCCTTTATTATATTTACATTACATTATTGGGCAAGGCTTGGCACAGCATTATGGTTATGGTATATTTATGACTTGTCATTTTTTAGATGCAATCCACTGCTCATCCTTACTTACTTACGTATTAGGTATGTCTATGTCTATGGCTGTCCATTTACATACAAGATGGAAATGGCACTAGCCCTCTGTCCCTTTACTAATAGCTTAAATATGAATGACATTGACTCCTGGTCTGATAGACAAGCAGTCGGATTAAGAGTGTTTAATATTCTACACTCAATCTGAATTATGATAAAATCCTCCCGTAATTGCCATTTGAAGTGTCTGTTAGAATCATTATGTAAGCATTTAGTAAGTTGACAGTTAAAGAAAGAATATATAAATTCTTGAATATTGAATTACTTTTACTTTGTAAGTGGTGGAATTGGATTGGATATCATAAATGCTAATGCTAATTCTAATGGATAAAGAGATGAACATGAGTAACTAGACAGGGATTATTGAATTGCAAATCTAAATGTAAATGCATGCTAAACGAGATTTCGATCCAGAACACATGAACACAACAGTTCGTGGATGAGGTAAATTTATTCTGTGTAATTGAAATAAATGATACACAAAGGAAAGTAATGCATTGCTATTATCTCTATAATGGCTGTAGTCTAGTGACGAAGAGAACAACAATCACAGACTGAAAGAGTAAGTTTAATTTGGAAAGGCGGGCAAGGTGTGTAACTACAGATTACGTGGCCAAAGTATTATTTTATGTATCGTAGACCTCTAATACTCATATGAATTTTATGTAAGATGTATATGGAATGTATGCAATGTAAAGAAAGAATCTGCTGCCAAGGAAAACTAGTAAAATATGTAGCAAAATAGATATCCGACTCCGATATAAAAAGTATTAGTGATGTAACGCAATGATGATACTGTACTACTTTTATCGCTGATCTTACCTGTTGGGTAACATTGCCCCGAGTATGTTTTAATGCATCAGCCAGCGTATGTACATATGTTACGTACAAACGGTTAATATAAATATGCGAACAAATATCAAATCTATTACAGCAATAAGTAATACTAAAGGTATTACACGAACAACACGAAGTCAATCTAAATCTACATAATTTTATTGTTATTTCCTTGGGTAATACAGAGATTAAACTTTTTGCAAACATAGATAAGGACGAATGTTGAACAACGGGTAGTTTTTCAGTTATGCCCGTCCGTGCCGCGGCTAAATC
>JAQFYC010001938.1:0-29397 GCA_034694165.1 Tomocerus mixtus | reverse complement strand
TCTTCTCTTTGGCTTTGTTTTTGAGTTTTTGAACGAATTTGGCATTTAAAAATAAACTTTACAGCTTTTGAAACATTCTACTAATAATATGTTAATTTAACGATTGATTGTAGGTCCGGAAAACTTCCCGAGGATGCGTGGGTGGTGACTGTTCTCAATGACACCGGTTTGAAATACCCTGAGATTGCTAAATACAATTTTGAATAATTAATTTGATGTTAAAATGTTGGAGGAGAACCTTGTTTGGGATTTCTTACTAAGTTCTTACTATTTTGTGAATATTTCCGGACATTTGAAATGCTTAAACAGCAATTATGGTAAATGTTCAGTAAATAAATAAAATGAAACATAAATAGCATCGTACTTCACTTATCATACAATTCTCATAAATTCAAAATGTAGTCATTGTCATTCCAGAAATAGCAAATGTATGAAATGAAGTTCATTTTCAAATATTTTTTTCAAACAGACAAACAGAATTGCAAATATTATGATATATTTTGATGTATTATTTTGGAATAGCAACGACATACGTGAATTTGAATCTGTTACTCTTGTAAAAGAATCATGCTTAATTGGCGCAGTTTACAATTGCAATGTTACCAACTACAATAATAATAAACCAAACCATTGTAAAACGGGTGTAACAAAGTTGCGAAACACACTTGCTAATAAATTGGGGTAGTCCGAGACTCACATTTATAGGATTTTAGGTATCAGTGTACCAGAATAGTTGTATCGCAGGGATTTGCATGCGAATATATTAAAGGATCAAAAAGGCATTTGCACCAATAAAGTTTTTGGGAGTAATTTTTAAGTGTTTTCAATTCAGCTATACAATGTCTACGTTATTCGCTGCTGGGACTATGCCACCCGAAACCATGAGTTAAATGATGCCATTATTTTTTCTATTTTGTTCCATATGATGTCCTGTAATTGCTGGGAATGCATTGAGATGAGAATTAGTAAACGTTGTACTTCTCCACTTAATCCCACCGTTTAGTGTTCCTGTTTTTTTAATTACCAGTCAGCATTTTGTCGTTTTCTTTATGTTAATTTTATTTTCAAATTAATTACAACTGGGAATATATTTTTACTATTTTACTTTTTTTACAGCTCAATTCTCTAAAGACAAACACCGTAATTTGGTTTGATCTCATGAACTGAATACTGAATTCGGTGACACAAAAAGTAATTGTAGGAAAGTACATATTGTTAATAATCTGCAAAGTTTGTTTAGAATTGTAAATAAACAATGTTATATGAAAATCTTCTTCGAATATTAAGCATCTAAATCATTAAACAATCTCTTCACAATATTTCCATAAAATTTTAAATACCAATAATCAGCTAATTACACATTATAAATTCTAAGCAGGCAGGATATTTCAATTCACAGTATCAAAAGCTGTTTGTGCAAACAAACGAGATGCTGACGAAAAATGACAACTCATTATTTTACATGAATCTTTTAATAGTATTCCTCAAGGACAGGCCACACTAATTAAAAAAGAATGCAATCTCATGCTCGTATTTACGTGTGATAAATTATTTATGATTCTACTACTTCGCCATTTCATATCAGAGAGACTGTTTGTTACGTTACCTACCATTTCATAGACTTTATAGGCAATCACTAGTACTGTAATGTACGTGTTACCGATAATGAGGGGAATAAGGCATTACCGGTAATGCCTTTTAAATTGCAGTAATGTTTCCAAAATTGTAGTTTATGGGTCAAAATGGTTACGAGATAAGTTTTTAATAAATATTGAATTTACCAGTTTGAGTAAACAGTTAACGGGGAATCCGAAAAGTGTCACCTCCTCAACGCCTATGATATCCTACTATTCACCATCGTCTTTAATTCACAGAAAGTCTGTCAGATTTGAGGCTTTGAGCAATACTGTACTGTAACATTGTCTTTAGGAAGGAATAAGGTGTACTATTTATGTATAACAAAAATAGTACTATATAAGATTATACTAATACTAATATAGGTACGTATATTAGTATTATGCCAGGCATTCGTACGTATATTGATATATTGCATAATGTTGCATTATTGAGTGCGCAAAAACTCGACATGCACGTAAAACATCAATATTCTCCAGCTAGAGCCAAAATCCCCACATAGCATTAGAATACACCTTTTTCTCAGCTCCTCCATCCCATACAATCCGCTTGAGCTTCAGCTTGGCATGTTATGTATTTTTACACCTCAGAGTTAAGCAGAAAGTAAAAGTGCAGTGAAATATTATACAAATACTTTCAATTAAATTTTTAAATCCTTTTGCATTTAAATTAGAACTGTGTAAATATTTTGCTCTTTTATGTAAATGGACATACAGATATGACATTCTCTTCACACTAAAGTTATAATTACATTGTTGTTGTTGACACGGCAATTGATACTAATTTACAACGATACAATAGCAATTTACCTATCCATAATGCCAGCAAAAATACAATGACAAGGATTTATTTGACTTATCTTGTGTGTGTGCTATTTTAAAAGTATTCTTCTGCAATGTGCAAAATTATCCTAAAATTAACTATCATTCCTACAGATAATTGAGTAATGTAATGGCTGAAGAGGAAAGTATTACAAAGTTTGCTGACATTATAGACGAAGATAAAAACGAGTTAAAAATAAAAAGTGAGAATTTTTCAACAGAGTTGGAAAAAGTTTTATGGGAAGACTACGCCCATTCCCTAATTTACAGGAAACCTAGTACATCTGATTTGGAATTGGCAACTGAACTTTTTAAATCTTTACTTCGTTCTCGGGAAGAAATATCTGGAACTGACAATTTATCATTATGGAACTCCCTGGGATTTTCATTTCAGAAAATTAAAGAAGATAATCTTACAATTGGGATAATCTCAGAGATAATCCCACAGGGTCATGGTCTCTATGCGGTGAAGTTAAAAGAAAAAGAGATCAGCTGCTTAGAAAATTCTTCTCTTGTTTCAGAGTCAGAGAATGTAGTTCAAGCTCCTCATCGCCCATCTGATCTCCACACGGGAGCAATTGCCTGTACACTTTTCAAGGAAGGAGATTTCTCGGCTGCTGCCTGGAGTACAACGCACAGGAGATGTGTGGATTTGGCTCGAGAACCGGATTCCTTCTTCAACTCTTTCACCGAAGCCGTCGCTTCCATTTACAAATTCCCGAAAATTGTGCAACTCCACGCCTTTGATGCAAACAAACACAATTTGGATTGTGATCTGATCATAAGTCCGGCTACGAAATCCCCCGGAGGGAAAATCTTCGATGATGTTGTTACAAATTTAAGAAACCAACTAAAAACTGAAGGATTCAAAATTACAAGATTTCCAAATGATGTAAATGTCCTCGGGGGTCTTAAAAATATCAATGCGAAGATTTTATACGGTTGCAACCCAGATGCAACCTTTTTCCATGTAGAGACAAACATGAAATTCAGACAAGAGATTCTCAATTCCCAGACACTCAGAAATAAATTCACGAAATCGTTTCTTTAGCCTGTCTTATTTAGTATTACTATAATAGCAAATTATTTACTGTCCATATATATACCAATGCAAACTGCAAAATCTAGTTGTATTTATTAAATTCCTAATAAAACTGCGATATTTTATATTTATTATTTCAGCAGAATTTGATGAAAAGTGAGCTTTAATCGTTTTGTACATTTTTCAACTCATTTGTAGAATAGATATACATAAATGTAAATATTAGAACGCAACCGAGTCATGGATTTGGTATTCCAATAATTTATTATACCTTTTCTTACGATTACTACGTTTGCCAATGTAGCAATTATTTGGCAAATTACACCGGTACCAAAATTGTAAGCTGTTCTTGTAAAGATTGTCTTCGCAAAAATAATAGATTTGCAAGTGTAACAAATATAAATATACAAAAGTATAATTACCTACTTCAATTTAACTCTTTAACTACAAAAACTAAGATTTGCCTTAGGGAGAACCCAAAATCCAACAGAAGTTCCAGGAATTGTAAAGTTTTGGTGTCTTCTTCTAGGTAAAAAGGCCGGAACTTGATTTTCTTTATTCAGTTTTATTCCATTACCATTTAGCCTCAAAGAACTAAAAAAATTAAACATTAAGCAATTAATACGCCGTAATAATAGTGTTTTACATAATTAAAAAATGAAATGCAGCATGATCTCAATTCACCTGGATAATATATTGTTTCTTGCAGCAGTGACAAGATATTCTTCTATTATTGAGCTCATTTGTCCGTTTATATGTACTGTGTGGGAATTATGGCCAACGTTTATTCCGAATAAAACGACTTTTCAAAAAAGATGTTTAAAAATGTTTAACAATCTCTTTCCC
The DNA here is from genome assembly GCA_034694165.1 of Tomocerus mixtus. NCBI lineage: Eukaryota > Metazoa > Arthropoda > Collembola > Entomobryomorpha > Tomoceridae > Tomocerus > Tomocerus mixtus. The sequence goes on along the minus strand of JAQFYC010001938.1, from coordinate 25,053 downwards.
GATTTAAACCGAACAGTAATTAACTATTATAATGAATAAGTAATTATAAACATTTGTTACCAGCTCCGTTTAACTTTGCCGAGCAGTGAGTGTACAGTCGCAGAGTTTTTGGGAGCCTTCCTTTACGGTTGTCAATATTGCTGGCGTTTAGTTTTCTAACTTTTAGGTTTTCAATAACGAATCGTCCCACTAGCCTTTTGTACAAAACCGAGACGAAATAATCCTGGAAAACAATGTCAAAGTGCATTGTTTACTCCATGTAAAAATTGTGAGTGATGATTATCGTAACTATTTAATAAATGACAAAAGTACAGGTGTTGGCTTTCCTTCTTTACTAATTAGTCCATTAAGCGTTTGTTGAAATACAACATCAATTCCTTCTTTAGCAGCCAATCCTAATTTATCTAACAACATAAAAGACTCGGCAAATCTGTCTGAAATACCTGGACATCCTCTTCCCCATCCTGAACTCGTTTCACCTACAATTCATATAAGAATTGCTTAGATACTATATAGAGAAGCTAAGTTGAAAATTAATTACCTACCAATCCACAATGGAGTATTTGGATAGAATTTTCTGACAATTCTTTGTGCTAATCTGACTTCATGTTTCAGGTAATTCATAATCGTGACATTAAGGAAATCTTTCGGGGTTGGTGTTCGGCCGTTGAAAAAATATCTACATAAACACCCAACACAAAATATATTAGCCAAACAATTCAAAGAAATTTATAAGAAATTGCGGAATAGATTGTATAAAAATAGTTTTCTAATATAAAAAGCTTACTGGTGGATTGAAATTTTAGATAGGACTTCAGGATGGACATGCCTTAAGAAAAGCTTGAAATATTTTGCTGCTTGCATCTTGGTAACCCAATGAATAGGTCTTGTCGTATCTGGTCCTATCACCAGGGAATCGTTATAGTTATCAAATTCCATCAGCAAACGTTTTAGTAAAGTAAAATCTTGGGCGTGCTGATGGGGTGATACGGTCACATTAAACATCTGCTGGAAATGATCGGGTTCTAGAAAAATGTACATTTTATCGTTACTATATTATTTTGACACTTCGCAGCCGAGTCCCTAATTAGTTTTTAGAAAAGTCTCGTAAAACACTTTATCGGTAATCAATTTACTAAAGTGTAGAACTCTGCACTCACCATTTCCTAATTCCCATCCCTTGACTTTCATTTTATGTTGAGACATGAATCTTATAAGCTGTCTGGAATTAGTTGCGTTCCATTCTCCATTATTATTCCGTTGGAGAGTGTTCAAGTCGTATATCAATTCAGTTCCAGTTTTTTCAATGAATTCCTTCAGTAACAAAATATCTTCTCCTGAAAATAATATTAACATATTTATAATTATTAGATTATGCTACAATTTCAGACTATTATCTTAAAATTGCACATTGCGCACAATTTCACAAAAAATATATAAGAACATACCATAAATAAAATGTTTTCTGCTCCATATAGGGAGAAATGAAGGCATCGATGTGTTACTGGCATTCCCACACATTTGGGCAATCTGTCTGTCAAGTTGAATCTTCTCATTTTCTCGAGAAAGCCAGTCTGAACGGAAATGGAATCTCTTGGTTAGCAATATTTTATGTTGAAAAAGGCGATTAATTCTGTTTGTATTTAAATTGTTCTCAATATTAAATATCTTACAATTTTTTGGTGTACGAGGATTGAAAGTGATATCGTCTGCATCTGTTCCTCCCAAACGCAGATAGGCCGGCACAAGCTGCTTTGTCATATTTATCAAACTCTCGCTTCTATTTAATATGAAAATATAAAGGTATGTAAAATTACAATTTAATGCAACGTATGAATACACAGTTATTAAGTTATAAGAAAACAATGTACTAAATGGTAATAAATAATAAACTGATGGCTGCTGACCTTAAATTAACTTTCTTCCAGTGAAGTAATAACTGATGGGAATCAAGAGTAAAACTTAAAAATCTTTTGTTTGTTTCATGTCCGACAGACACATTAGAAAAATCCAATTCAATCAAGCACACAGTACATTTGCTGTGAAGTATCCAGAAATAAATTAAACAGAAAATCCTTGTTCTTGGACAATTCATTTTAACTGCAAAACGGACGGAATTTTTTATTATCTTATAGCTGTAGATCGAGTTGTAAAAATTAACAAATTTTTTAAGTAGGTACATTAAATAATTAACAATTAAACAAAACATTGCAAGCGTAAGTACATTAAACTATAAATACCTTAAATGAGAAGAATAATGTCAAATTAAAATATTTATTAATATTAAATGAACCAATCAGTTTCGAGCCTTGTTAACTTTTTTCTTATTTATTTCTCGAGTGTGCAGTTGAGGCTGCTTGTACTACACGAAGTGGCTTGCACAGGAAGTTGGGAATATTTATCAAAATATGGAACATCCTGATCCTCTTTACTATAATTTATATTTCAATACTACTATATCAGTAGTTATAATAGTCAGTTATCTCAGTTAACATTAATTGTATTCGTTTTCGTTGTTAATAAACATAACACAATATGTAGGAACTCATAGACACGCATAGCCACCCTACAGAGTTTACATTGAAGGCCGAAGATAATCTTAATGCATAACATAATTGTATAGTATGTAGTGTTACAGCGTCATACTTATTTTTTAGGTTTCTTGTGTGACAATGACAGTGACGACAACCACAATCTCAAAGTAACTGCGTTTAAAAAATTCGTAAGCTTGGAAGCTTACATGATGCACGTTGTAAGGTTGCCACTCGGATGAATTGTGGTAAAGCTTTATGCAAGTGAATCACTTGTTAAATAACTTAAAGTTAATTTTTAGTGCGAGGCTTTCGTGTGTGTCCTAAGCATCTTGTATTGGTAAGAATTCACCACATTTCCTATAAATAATTGAATATTACCAGTAGTTGTCTATTACATAAATGCCTAAGCTATAAACTATTTAATTTCTTCTGAGTCTGCTATGGTATTATTGTTTTTTGAAGTGAAGAGCGCTATACATGAATATACCTTTATTTTTAATGCATACATTTTAATAAAGGACATTTTGTTATTTAGTGCACTTTTTGTTTATTTTCGTAGACGCTTAGTTAGCTGTAATAATAGTGTACAATTTATTGTCTAGGAAAATGATTGACGACTGCAACTTGTTAATTAAATCCTTTTCTGTCTCGAGCTAGAGTCTATACTCGACTTCTTTACTAACTGTTGTTTCGTTATCCAATTATAAAATAAACCATTGCAATACGAATGTAGGATGTAACCAAGTGGCTGCTTGAGTCAATAAAACACTGTCAGTTTCTGTGATGAAAATATTTTATATAACATGCATAATTACTAGAACTCAATTATCATGAAATCTCACATTAAGATTTTCATTCTCGGAGTCAACAGCCGTCGAATGATACTCGAGTACAGGTCAAACTGACAGACAGACACAGTATCCCGATAAAGTTACATTAATAATGTGTGAAAATGCAATAAATGAATTGAAGCATGTAGGAACAACACGAAAGTCATGCACGTCACTCGTTTCGCATTTAAGATTTTATAATTACTGTCGAAAATCAACTGATAGCCTACAAGGTATGTAGCTACATTACCTAAATTACTTAAGCTCCAACAATTACATAATATATCTTAGGTATTTAAAAGGGATTTACAGACGTATGTAATTTGTACATAAATAGGTCTGTAACGTCTGTAAATATTCTATTGATTATTTAACTGTACCTAAAGTATATATTTATATTTGTTAACGAGACGTTAAATTAAGTTGGCACTTTTATAACATTATGCAATTGGAAAATGTTGTACTTCGAAACGATGATATGTACATGTTTCTCCTACATTCATGAAATATATGAGTAGACAACTTTTAATTGTTGTAGTATGCCCGCTTGAATTAACTGAATGAAAATGCACAAAGTAAATATGAAGTAAAATTTTGGAATTTATTATTTCGAAACGATTCGAATTGTGAAGAAGATTGCGAGTGTACAAAAAAATTTTAACAAAAGAAATCCGATTAAATGGAATCAATTAATAACAAAATTGAGCTGCGATCGATTACGCAGACAATCAAAGGTAGAAAATTGTCGGATATTTACACAGGGTATAGTAACATTATTTACATGAACGATATAAATGACTTGAGGACTCATTTTGAGTACAGTTGGTATTTTAACTTTTAACAGTAAAATGTAGTTCTTCTTTTAGTGTATTTACTGCAGGTACTCCAAATTATTTTCCAGGGGGTAGATTCAATATTTCTGCTTAACCGTAAACGACTCCACCATATCCGTAAGCTGGGTAGGCTCCGACAGCACGGTATGGGCTTCCGTGGAAGGAGGTGGTTCCGAAAGCGTTTCCGTAAGTGGCATATTGGGCAGAAGCAGTGGCGACGACAGCGGCCACCAACAAAAGGAAAGCGAACTGAAAATATTCACAAAAATTATTATAAGTTTACAAAACTCTCCAAAAATTCAATTTTAATTGCAATTTCAAAGAAAAAGCTTCAAAAAAAATTTCAAATAAAAATCTCCAAAAGTTCAATTTTAATTGAAAATTTCAAATAAAAATCTCCAAAAATTCTATTTTAATCGACAATTTCAAATAAAAATCTCCAAAAATTCAATTTTAATTGAAAATTTCAAATAAAAATCTCCAAAAATTCAATTTTAATTGTCAATTTCAAAGAATAAACTTCAAAAATGATAAAAATAGATTTTACTGAAAATATTTTTAGATACTTACCAACTTGAACATGGTGATTTGGTTTTGGGTTTGTTTTGCTTGAGAGCGAATTAAGTTTGATACTGCAGAAATAGCTTGTGATGATTTCAGAGCTGGGTCTCGATCCTTTTATACCCCTTTTGGACCGCACCTCATTTTTATCGCATATTTATTGCAAAAACAAAATATAGTGTTAGAACGAAAGTCAATATGCATAACAAAAGTTCAGTTGTAGTATTTGTGCACGTCCAGTTAGCATTTTTTGAAGATATTTCTGTTATATTGTTATAGCATACATTTTATTAAATAATAGTTATTGCTATCAGCAGACCACGCGAGGCTTATCATCACGATCACAAAATGAATTAACTCATCTTTTTTATCCCATTTTATTGAGTAAGGAGTAATATGCTATTACTTGCTTAGCTGGACATGTCATCTTGAAGCACAAACAGAATGCTTCTCTGTTTCTGTTCTATATGTTTGGAATGTAATAAACTTTAACGTTTTTGCGTAGGCTGTGTCTGTCGTTGTGTAGGTATGAATTTATTAGCATTCGCGTTCGTTTATTGTTTCCAGGATGAAGTACCTGAAGCTACTTTACTTTTTTCATAATGGATTTTATTCCTATTGTATTGGTTTGTATTTTTTTTAATGGAAAATTATAAATAGATACATACTAAAGCTATAAAGTGGGCCAAAGCAATATAAATGTGATCTCTAATAATATAAATGTCTATAGAAGATGCTAAGACGCAATTGAACACTTGTACTTTTTCTTTGTCCAGTTAAAATCTTTAGTTGTAGAATTATGTTACTTACACGCTGCTTATTTGAGCTGAGCTTTCTTTGTTTCGCTGTCGATCGATCAACAAATAAGCACAACAACACAGAACAAGATGAAAACAAGTAAAAACTTTTGCTTCCTTGTTAATACCTCCGCTCGTACAGATTACATTTTTACATTACACGCATTGTAAATAGGTATACCATTTAATTTTATGTGATTCATTAAGATAAGGTGCATTACTTAATTTTATTAATACATAATATTATAATATGTGCATACGCATCCATCCTTAACAAGAATATATATTCAGTATTAATTAATTTAGGTGTTTATGTAACAATTTTGATGAGTTTGGATGCAGAACTGTTAAAGACGCTATAGCTATACTTGCAAGAAAACGCCCTCTTTAAGATGTATATAATATGTTCCTTATTTCATGAAAAATAAAAAGTTTTGCTCGTTATCCCATAAAGTTTCACATTTTTAATTATATTGTCACTTTTACTTTGGTAGTTTTATATTGTATTATGTTGTATTTATTTATTTAAAGTTCTCTTTCGTAAGCCAAACAGTATTGGAACTCTAAAAACATCGCAATTCCAGCACTCTGTGCTCACTCGATGTAATTTTGCATTGTTATTGAATGGCTTGAATATATTTTGAGGAGAGGAATTACCTAAAGAGCTTGTGTACATTTTGTCGTTTTTCGTGGAAATCTAGTTAATCTAGAATAGAAATAAGGGTCTGTTATAGGACTACATAATATCTCTGCTCCTTTATTCATGTCATGAATAAATAAATCTCATTTATATTCCTTCCACTTATTATGTAATTCAGGAACATGAATTCTTTATATTAGAATAGGGTTACGTGTTGTATGTACAAGTTTGCATGCAAAAGAAGAGGTTTCTACAAAATGCATGCCTGTAGATGAGAATTGTGTAAGGATTATGTAAGCATAGTCAGCGAAGCAATGCTGGATATTTTTTGCAGCTTTAATCCTTAAGGTCAGACTTGGCTTTAGCTTTAGCTGTTAGCAGGCAGCTTTAGAATTCTTTTGCAATGTCCATGTACATGGCTGGCTGCGGTCTGCAGCTTTGGCTGGAGTAAACTGCTCTTGGCGTTTTAGTTGCAATACTTAATACTCACGTACGACACTCTACAGATTACAGATAACGAATACTTGGAAATTACTATATTGATACAACTTCAGCTATAGAATAACTTATAATATCTAATGTGTAATCCAGACTAAAGATCTACATACAACTACATATAATATTTATGCTTACATATTATGGATGTTTAATGCACAGACACAGAAATGTGCAAATATTTATATGGTGTGTATTATAATTGTACTACAACTATTTATTACGCTTAACAACTGCATCCGTTCATAAAGATGGGATGCTCTACATAGTATTTACATTTACCACATACATGAAACATATTCTACGTATTTATGAAGCATAGTTGGGATAGCTTTCTATAATTTCTACTCTTTTTCACACGCTAAAGGCATATAATATTCTATAACAAGTTTAGAGCTAAATACTGTATGTATTATATTGTATGTATATTATATGTAATGTACCAGCAAATAAAGGTGAATTAGTCATACAAACGTCGTAAACAACTTGTAGCTTAGACATTAGAAAAAGTGTTTCGACAATTTCAAACAATTTTAATTGATTTTCGACCGTAATTGTTGTGTTCTATTGACAAAATGAAATTGTTTTCTTTTTTGTGGGTTTTTGTCTTGATATTTGCGTTTGCAAATGCTGACTTAGCGGGCAACAACCATAAATTTTCGGATTACAGTCGGGTAACTCCTTAAAAATTATAACTTTAAGTCACATATTCAATATTTGCAAAACCTAACATTTATCGCTGTTCTTGTTGTTAATTGTGTAAGGCAATTACTTAATTTGTTTCTTTATCATAGAGTTTAATTGTATTAAAGTTAAATTGCGTATTGTTAAATGTTCAATTTAACTGTATTGTATTTATAGTGCCAAGGAAATGACGTGGAGTGCAACAAGAACAGAGATTGCTGTTCCGGTTCCTGTATCAATGGAGGATTATTCGGATTCAGTACAAAAAGATGCGGCTAATGTCCTACCTTTTGAAGATTTGTCATTTGTGAGATCCGACACAAAGGCCAAAAATTGAAATACTCTTAAATATATTTACATCCAACATTTCTCTATGATTTGTATGCGTTATATTGATTATTTAGTTTAATTTATAATTGTTGATTTTTGTTATCTTTCATCTTTTGGATCAGGATATTAATATATCCAATACAGATGCAGCATGCTTACTAGTAATTTAATTTTAAACATTTACTTAGTTCGGAAGAAGAAAAATATGTTATTTAATGGATTTTGGACACAATAAATTTTAAAATAGAAAATTACTGTGTTGCAAACGTTATCCAATAATTTGAAAATATTTTATCTATTCATTATATATTTTTAATCGAGCATTAAGTAGTGTAGGGAGTAGGAACTGGTATTTTTCAACTACTATAAGTAATTGAATTGATATTTGAATTGCATAAGAATTTTTTCTCTGGTTCTAAATAGGTATAGATATGAGTGCATGTGTATTTAAGGATTATTAATTAAGTATGAACTAATTACGATGCATAAAATAATATTTTGGTACACTGGATAAGAATTGCAGTTGAAAATATTTTATTCACTTCAAAATTACTAGATTACTGGATCAGTCGAAAATTATAATAATTTTGAACAATTATTTGACAACTATCAGACAGACAGCACAAAGTTTAAATTGAAGTTCATTAAAATCTCCATTTGTTGGCATTGAGCAAAAATACTTTTTAGGTGATAACAAAAGGTTTTGAGAATTTTCTGAACATTTTCGGTGTTTTTAAATATCCAGTTTTCTCATCACAGATAAACGTTGTTTGGAAAGGTGAGATTGTTTTTCAGGTGGGTAGGTTTAAGATTGCTTAACCGTAGACGACTCCTCCGTATCCGCCATAGGCTGGGTAGGCTCCGACGGCACGGTAGGGGCTGCCGTGGAAAGAGGTGGTTCCGAAGGCATTTCCGTAGGTGGCATATTGGGCAGAAGCAGCGGCGATGACGGCAGCCACCAACAAAAGGAAAGCGAACTGGAAATAGTCACAAAAATTATTATAGTTTTTAAAATCTCCAAAATTAAGAATTTTCAAAATTATGTCTCAAAATTTCGATTTTAAAAAGAATTTTCTTGAAAAGATATTTTTGATCTGAAAATATTGTAAAATAAATTTAAAATAAATGTAGATTGTAGATACTTACCAATTTAACCATTTTGGTTGAGTTTTTGAGTTTCTGGACAGGAGAGCGAAATAAGTGTTGATACTTGGAAGTAAAGGCTTTGGTAATTTTGTAGATTCTCCAGAGAGCTTTTATAGTCACTCGAGCTGATTGGGAACCCCGCCTTCGATATTTCTTTCTTGTGTTTATTTAAGTGCGGAAAAGATTGAGCTTTTTATTCCTACGTACAACGTAAGCATCCCGTTGATTATTTATTACACAACAATTACCTCTATGCTAAAACCTACATCATTTTTGTGTGCGCATTAGGTCAGGTTAGTTAGGTTACATGTAAATATAGTCTGCTGATGAGGAATAATTGATGTACCTAATTGCGTGGACTGGACATACACGTGGAGCGATCGCAATCTTAAAAAAGATGCATTATTTGTTATTGTACAGGAAAAAAGATTAGTTAAGTCAAGTCAGGTTCAGATTGATTGAGGTACATTGCATACAATCTCTCACACAACAATCAGACTCTGAATAATAATGCAAATGCCATTACAGAAAAAATTCGTCTCATTTTTTGTCCAAGTGAGTTAGCGTTAGCATTACTAATTGAGATTACATTTATTTATAATATAGCAAAGTATAGTGAATGTATCCATTTACTTATCTTTCATTTGTGTATTTGCTGATGTGCAAGGCTTAGTGTGCTACACAAGGAGCAACTTATATAATGTAACAATACAACTTACACACAAATTCGTATATCTTTAGTTTAGCTCCTTTTTTGTGTTCTGTTAAATATCAAATGCTTTGTCAACCTGTTACAGTCTTATCTATTTAGGAATATTAGGTGCATATTTTATTTATTTTCTTTAAAGTAATACCACAATACCTGTCTACAAAAGACTTAGAAAGTCAGGCTGTCTGCTGGTCTGCTGTTCAGCGATTTCATTGTTCTGCAATAAAAATGTAATATCTCAACTAAATATATATTGTAGATGCTACTACAATAAATCTTGATGCATTTAGTTACCTATGACATTTTGAAAAAGCTCAGCTTGTGCTAAACATGAAATATGTAGCTAAATTAATTTACTTTTGGATATTCTGTCAAAAAATTGTGGGAAGTTATCCGTTCTAAATGAAATGCATTTACAAAGAGCAATAAAAATAAAACTAGCATAGTAATATTAAAATAATATTTATTCCAACAACGGCACTGCATTATGATTTGGGTATTAGCAAGTAGAATACATTTCAACCACAATCATTATCGATAGTATAGTACAGTGTAGGTCGAAGGAATACTGCATTTCATTGGTAGTATGAAAGTATGAATTAATAATCTTCTGTATCCCAAATCAGAGGGAATACAATTCAAACTTAATTCTCAACTCAAACAAACAAACAATACATAATAATACAATAAAGTATAAATTGAGCTATAAAATAATGTATTTGGATCACCATTTGTATTTCTTTGGATCACCTTTTACTTTACTCGGGATGTACTTACACAAGAAAACGCTAAAAATTCAACCCTCTGTCAAGTCAATCTCCATTTTACATTTAAAGAGCACGAGAAGTATGATTGCGACATATACGTTAGCGGGTTCGCCATATATCGCCATAAAAAGGTCGAAAAATTATCTACCCGGCCGGGTTCCGAAAGGTATTGTGTGTCTCCATTTCAAAGAGTATTCCAATTAAACCCAATCCGGACATACTGAAAATCGAATTTACGAAGAATAGTAATTTTGTGATTGTGACTCTAGATCCCTGAAGACGACCCTGCCGGCGGTAAGTATTGTAGCCATTGTCTAAGCAATTAATTAAAAAATGTAACTAGACAACCTGCAAAAAAACGCTACCTAACAGGAATAATACATCAATGTGTTAAGGTTTCTGAAATATAATTTTAATAAATATTTTGTATAATGCAAATGCAATGTGAAATATTTTGCATTGAAGAGAATTGAGCTTTCTATGTAGAACTAATTATCAACACTAGTTTTATATTTATTTTTTCAATATGAGTATTCAATTCTCCATTTCCTTACAGGCTAAAATCCCGTATAAGTCAATTTGTTAAAAATAACTGATTTCTAGAATGCCAAAAAGTATAAAATAAAAATTCGGAAAAAGATCTTTTACGACTGTCAATACACCATTATTATAAACAGGAAGACAATATTTGGGTGAAGTTAAACTGCTTTGTTGTAAAATCACCAAGATCATAAAATATTCAACGGCCAGAATATGATACACCTAGAACCTAGATTTATATTCAATAGTGTGCATATTATTACATGATTTCTTATGAAATATTACTATTACTTACTTGGTAGGTAGTTCATGAACAGCTCTGATATCATACTTCCGCATTTTTAAATATTTGCATCAGTATTGCATTTATAATTTGTATAATGATGATCTTACAGTCATAAATCTGTATAGCTACACTGCAAATGGCAGAAACATTATTGAAACACTATTAGAACATTAAGTTGTCGCTCAGGTGGAGCATTAATAAAATGATCCAAAAGTGCTCTAGTTGAAATAATGCTCCCATGCAAATAATGCTCCCCTGTAAATAATGTTCCCATGCAAATAGTGCTCCCGTGCAAATAATGCTCCAAGGAACCCTGCTTCCACCTTTAAAAAATCAACAAATAATGTTGTTGTTTTGTTTTTGCAATTCTGAACTGCAAAATTGCAAGTGCAAAATAAGTGTATTTAATTAACAAGTAATATTGTTATTTTGCATTTGCAATTTTGATAATCAAAATTCAAAATGCAAATACAAAATAACAATTTTACCTGTTAATTAAAGATTGTTATTTTGCATTTGCAATTCTAAACAGTTCAAAATTGCAAATACAAAATAACAATATTACCTGTTAATTAACTATTGCTATTTTGCATTTGCAATTTTGAACAGTTCAGAATTGCAAATACAAAATAACAATAGTTAACTAACAATACAAAAATAAACATCAAGTGAAAATATGTCAAAACAAATAACATCCATTTCCAATAACACGCGAAGTTTATGTTAAATTATTATTTCAATAAATATTAGTTGACCTTATTTAGTATCTCCAATTAAAATTGAAGGTTTATTATAAGTCTTGCAACGAAATCCATAAATAAACAAACAACTAAAAGGGATTATAAAATCGCGCCTTAGAAAATGCTCTCAAAATGCTCCCCTTGGAGCATTTTGGTAGTGGAGCATTATTTAAGATTTTAGTTAGCTGTTGCAGCATTATTTTGGGAAAGTATTTTACTGTGGAGCATTATCGGATCATTTTCTACTATAATAATGTTCCCAAAGTGTACCAGTAATGCACTTGCCATTTGCAGTGTACACGTATTAAATGTAAATATTTGCTATAATAATGTCTACAATACTAAATACAAATGTCAGTAAAAATGTGCTTCTTCTATTCGCTTGGGAAATGAGACAAAAATGTATTTGAAATCATTTTTGCAACGTGTATTATCATATTAGTAAACATACTCGTTTAAAAATCAATTAGAATTTTGTAATTGTGCCAAATCTAGGCTTTTGCAGACTATTTTTCATTCTAGCACTAACACTAGCCACATTCGACTTCACAAGAAACTCAAAAGCTACGGAACTCGGGCGGCGGAATTCGGTTATGCAATAAATAGTTATTATAAAATATATTAATGTATATAATTACTGTATTATTAGTCCTTTATATTAAGGATAGGACTTTCCACTAATCATTTTTAAATACTAGAAACAATTATTACTAATTATCACTTTACATAATAATTGTTCCAGGAGGAAGAAAAATCTGTATATTGGCCATACTTCGCTTTCGCTGTGTTTCATTTCGACACGGCCAATTCGCCAAATCAAAGGATAAAACGGGCAGCAGATACGAAGCAAGGAAGCATAAAGCAACTGACGATCCAAAAATTACGCAAGATAAAGTAATACGTAACTAATTTTAAGTAATTTTAGTGCTCATAATAAAGGTTTATTATTTATTTCTAACCATCGGTAGGGTTTTCAATTGAGTATCGAGATTTTGACATTTGTACATAATTTTCCAGATGCGGATAGCGCTCTTCGCCGCTTTGCCAAAAAATTGGAAGGACATCCGCACCAAAGTCACAATAGCGGAATTTGAGAACAACATTTTTTATTGACATTTTTATTCTAATAACAATCAGGCAGGCAATAAAGTTGGATTGGCAGTGAAGTTCATTAAAAATCGTACAGCAAAAAAATTAAATACTCAAGCGAAGATTAAATTGGTTTAAATTGAATTGGACCTCAAAAATAAGCATTGTTATAGTTAGTTATATTTATATGTAGTTATAATTATAGTAAATATTTATTGTTAGTTTGCCTCAAATATTTACCTAAAATACAATGTTAATTTATTTTTGATATTTTGTCCCATTGTTGGCGATCACATCCTTCAATTCTTTTAATAAATTAAATGAAAAAATTATGTGTGGATTTTCAGGACCGTGGATTTCCATTCTCTTCCCGTAAACTAAAATATTTTTTTTAAATTATCAAACTTTTCGTTTTTAACAATTAGTATAATTTGATGGCCGAGTCACATTATTTGTCCAATAAAAACGTTTTCACTTAAAACGTTATAATTTTGAATGATTATGCATTTTTTGCAAGCCAAATTTACCTCAGGAATACCAGCCCCATTATTGCAAATTCGAACTTGTTTACTTATTTAATTTTTTCTGCAAAAATTATCTAATTTGGTTTTAAAGGCGCACTTTGGATTAAGCTGCGCACAGATTAATTAAAAAATTAAAATTATTAGTAAATTGATATTTTTATAATATCGCCGCTTTTAGAACACGAAATTCCTGTTTAATATCCTCCACCACTTCCTCAGTGTCAAATACAGATTCGAGCACTTGATTTGTTATCCCAAATATGAGTCGGATGCCATCGCAGTAAGTCACAGTCCCACACATTATACCTACACATCAAGGAAAAATATTAGTGCTTTTCCCAAGCGTTAAATATATTACAAATTAAATTACTAAATGACTCCCTAATAGCTCCATAACCTTCGGTATTTTGTCAATTATTTCTAATACGAGACAAGTTCGAGTTTTCTTTCATTCTTTAAGGAAGGATAACGGGATAGAGGGGCATTTTAGTCCAATCTTTGGTCGAAGAGTTGACAAAAATATTAATTTACCGTAATTTGATATTAGGGCACCGCCAACACAATAACAATCAGTTACAGGTTGATTGTTAATATATAGCTTTTGCTTAGGCCCAGGGAAACTGGAGCAAACCACTGTTGTAATCCCAGTAGGGTGCTTTAATATGTATCTTATCATGAAAGGGAACAATCCCCCAATTAATGACGCAGTGTAAAACATCGAATGCGCAAAGTATGAATTCTTCAGTTCTGTCGTTCTGGCTTCAATTTTACGAAGACGAACAAGAGGATCCACATCGCTAATAGGCAAACGTATAAACATAACTGACCTATAGAGGAGAATAGCAATAATTAACTTTTACTTAAAACATTTTAAAAATTGTATATCCGCAATTTGACTAAAGTTACCTATTATAATATAGTTATACCAGTAGTTAATATTTCAAATGAAAATGACGGGTTCAAGTAAGGTATGGCATATGTTGCACTTTTTGAATTTACCGCCAATTTTAGTCATGACAATTCTCTTTTAAATTAAATTGGTGGAAAGCCTAAATTTTTAAAATCATTTTGACAACTCTATTTTCATTGTTCATTGAATAGGGAATTAAATTTGCAATCCATTTTCTTTTTTGTGTTGATTTTTTTTTCATTTGTGTTGATATCTGTTGATATTTGTTTGTGTCACAATCATTTGTGTTGATAAATGTAGCAATTGAGTATATTTAACTTACGAATGATTTGTTAACTTGTCTGGATGCCCCGGGATGAATGTAGGGCAAGACACGTGAATATCTTCAGGGGTACTTGCACCGTTCTTTATCATTGATTTCCTCAAAGCTGCAGTTAACCCAGACAAAATTACAGTAGTTAGACCAACGTGATTAAATTTGGCAATCTCTTTCAAGTCCCTCAGAGAAATTATTTCAGATTTGGTCAGTTTAATTGTTCTTTTAGTTTTATGTGATAATTGAGATGAAGACGAAGTCCATTCATTTCTGTCTGTGGATTCCAAAAAGTACTTTGTGAACTGATAAGGAGTCAGGAGGATATTTTTGCAAACATTAAAAACCTCGACACTGCTACGTTTTTCAATTATTTTTGGAGTGGATACAAATTTCTCTATTGAGTTATTTTCCTTATTACAAAACGCCGCAAATATAATGTTTATAATGGAACGTCCGTCAACAAGGGAATGATGAAATCGAAATAGGACAACTGTGTCCCGTTGCTGTTCTCCGATATTCGTGTCCGATTCCACATTTTGGATGACAAGTATTTCCCACGGACTTCTGTTTTTCTCGAATTCCTTCATTACAAGAGATATCTGAATATTGTCAAGTTGCTTTTGTGAAATGCTTGAACTATTAGTATCAGTGTCAGGTGAATAGTAGAAATTAATATGATGGGAAATGTCGAAATTCTTGTCCCACTTCCAAAATAAAAATCCAAGCCATTGGTACGGATATTGTTGCATTTCTGGATATTTCAACTCTTCATTCTCTTCCCGGGCAAAGATAACTTTTTCAGTAAAAGTTTTTCTCAAAAAGTTAATGATGACAGGCGAGAATGGTCCTTTGAGCTTGCAAAGTACAACTAAACTGCACATTGGATTTTCAAAGATGTCGTCAACCGCATGGAGGCTACTTTGCGGGTTAACAATTTTTCCTAAATTAGGTCCCAATTTTCGCAATTTTGAAACCAAGAAACGTAGAAAATATATTGGTGTACAAACAACAATTAGAACAATGGCTGATAACAAAGCAGTAATTGTTGAAATAAATTGTCTGCCGTCTTTGGCTAAAGTGGAAAATGGGACCATATTTTTAAATCCGGTATAGTCCATACTTTTTTAATGTATACCTTCTGCAACACAGTCTAACGATTTACAGACTGAAATGAATTTGTATTTTCAACGTGAGTTTGGCATACAAAACTGTTGAAACAATATAACTAGAATATAATTGACTGAAAATAAAATATAATTGTCGGCATTTAAATTTAATTTTGTAATCAACTGCAAACAGCTTTATTTTTCTAGACACATTTGCCATAAAATGAACGATTATACTTTTCTCAAAGATTCATCCATGAATATTGTTTCACGGGGTCGTTACGGCCCGGGCACTACATACACTGTCCAAGGTGTACACCTCTAGTAATAACAATATGACTTAGGTACTTACTTATTAACTTATGGTGCATTGGCGTTTAGCTTGATCCTAATTATAATTTTTGCGTTATTAGCGCCTCGTGGGAAAGAAATATTTCTCATAGATTAATAGAGAAAAAATTCACATATTTATTGTGGTGACTTGATTAACAATGTTCCAAAATGTTTCCTGAGTCCTGGAAACCCCCAAAGTTAAGCTGTGGAATCACAGCGCTTTTTGCACCTCTTGATTAAGCTTATACATTTTAGCTTTCTAGGGTGATTTAATGATATACTAATTCCATTTATATATCATTTACATCGAGGCAATCACATTGGAGTAAAACTAAATAATTAACATAACTGCTACATTTGGTATTTTATGACTTACGATTGCCTATTAATATTATAACAAATATTACACTTATCCTCAGTATTTTCAAATAAATAAGCAAATAAAATATTATAAACCGGAAGTAGCCGGTGGCTATGAGCTAAATATTGCCAATAATATACCAGCTTTATGACGACAATGCTTCAAATGACATACTACAATAGAGTTTGTAGTATTGAATTTTCATCACCTGATCACCTCACATGGTCCCACGTTTGAGGTAAATTGAGATTGAAATTCATATTAATTTCATTTTTAAGGAACTTGTGTCCTTCATGTGAATGTTGTGTCTGTCTTGTCCGTCCGTATGCAAGACTCAAGAACGGTTTGAAATAATATCGACCATGGTCAAGCTCTCAATGCAAACTTCAGTCGGTAAATATATAAATAAATATAAATGTCTGTAATATTGGCACGACATGGTTTCTTTATTACCTTCAGTGAATTTGTATTTAAGGTTTCAGTCTCGATTTGGTAATAGCGACAAATAGTTTCCATTTCCCTCGGAATCGTAATCTTGCCTTAGATTAGCAAAGATAACCAACAAAAGTTTTCAGGATTTTTAAATGTTGTTTGCTACATAATAATGTGCGTCAATTAGATTTCCAGTAAAGTTTTGTCATTCATTATATTATTATAATGTCATCGCTATCACACAACCAAAGCAGACCAGAAGGCTGCTGGCTAACAGATGAGACTAGAAAGCTAAACCTTTGGCATTTGCTAATTACGTTTATCTGTATATATTATTGTTTGTAAATAAATAAGATAACATTCAAAACAACAAAGGTGTGCAATTATTTCGACGAAAATCATAATATTTAGGATTTGAGTGTTCATGATGTCACGATTGAATAGCGGTTTAGCAATAGAAATGCAAATCTCATTTCTTTTTACTTGCTAAGGAATTAGGGCTACTTACCTATATCTATAAATTATCCCTAATTATTATAATGATAAATAACTAACATTCTTTGCAAGCTGCGCAGTGCTTTGTATATTATGCAACGCATATAAAATTAGGATTTCCCTGAAGATGCGGTCACTACAATATTATAATAAAAAACAAACGCATGTAAAATTAAATCTAAATCTCCTACTACCTGCGTTTATTTATTTTGTCAATTGATAAATGATTACATTTTAGTATAAAAAGCACAACAATTCTATTTCAAATATAATATAACAAACCTGAACAGATTCACCTTCGAGGATCAAGGACATCGGGAATAGAAAATAACTTAACTATATTATTTTTTGTTAAATTGCTAATTTCAATATTAATATTCAAGAAAAAGGGATGTTTCCTTCAATTCTCTTTATTTGTTTGTGTGCTACAGTTACAAAAGGTTACACTTTATTTATTCTGATCTATATAATTATTGTATTATTGTATAATTTTAATTTTGGTTGTAATATTTCCTTTCCAATTAATAGCTGCTCCGTCAAAGGAATTTGAGATCACGATGCTAGAAGAAAAACATTCAGGTATTTAAAACTTAAAATACTGGGGACTGGGAAACATTCTGAATAATTGAATTATTAAAATAATGACAATGCAAGTTGACAATAATTTAAATTGTAGAAAACGGAGATAGACAAGATTTTATTTACGAACGGGGGCCATATTTTGAGGGGGATATTTTACTGACCCCTGAAAATTTTGCTGGAGGGAACTCGGGAAGATGGAACAATGGACAAATGCCATACATTATAGACCCTAGAATTTGTAAGAATTATTAAATTCAAAAATTGAATATATGAAATGAGGATTAAATTATTTCTTAAAATTGCAGCTGCCACTGAAAGAAATGTGATAAATCAGGCAATTAACGAAATACATTCGAAAACTTGCATTAGATTAATCCCTCGATCCACAGAGCAAGATTATGTCCGATTTGCCAAGCAGGGTTGGGGTTGCTCTTCCTACGTGGGGAAAGTTGGGGGAGAACAAACAATAAGCTTGGATTTTGGGTGCTATACGAAAAAAACCGCCGTTCACGAAATTATCCATGCAATTGGATTTTGGCACGAGCAATCCCGAAAGGACAGGGACGAATGGGTCAACATTAATTGGGCCAATATTCCCAGTGGTAAGCAATATTGTAGTATGATCAATAAGACTATAATGATTTTATTAATTCGATTCAATTTATCCAAAATTGTCAGAAGGGCAAAAAGGTTGAATACAGTTAGGTATTATTTAAGGGGGACAAAGGGAATTTGTCATAAAATAAGAACGAAGGACTATTTTGCAAGCCTTGCAAATTTAAAACATTTTGGAACTTATCCCTACAAATTAAATTAACTTTTTAACAAAATAAGAGATAACTTTAAACGTCCATTTCAAATTTAATTTGCACACACCCAGTATTATTGTATATTTAAACGTGTGTTAAATTTCCCTGTAAATTAATTAATACTTACTATGCAAAATATCAGTATTTAACTCAAAATGCAATTTTTTCCCAGCCAACCAACATAACTTCAATAAACACAGTTTCACAGACGATTTTGAATCTCCGTATGACCATGGGAGTATAATGCACTATTCAGCCTATGCATTTGGTATTGACCGAACTATTCCCACAATAACGTCAACAACGGGCTTCCCCTTAAATCAATTTGGCAGGGGGGACGGCAGCGGAGGAATGGCTGCGTCGGATGCTGATCAGATTAACAGAATGTATGGTTGCTGAATGCAGAATGTATGTATGACTTTAAACCAGAGATGTAATTTGAAATTGTAGGTATAGCACATTAAATTATAATTAATAATTATTACGAAAAATAAAATTAACATTGCCAAAGTATATTTCCATTTTCAGCTAATAGAGTAAAACATTTCACATGCATTTTTTATATACATAGAATTTTAATACATAAGTTTCCTGAGTATTTCTTGTACTAAATAAACTAAACTGTCATCAGTATTGTGAATTAACAATTTGAATCTGGTGTATCATAAATAGTTCATAAAACGGTTTATTGTAAGCACTGCTAACGGATAAATAATATCTAGAAATCCTTCTTTATTATTTTTCTGTTAAATTTTCCAGAATTTCGTAAATCCAGTCGTTGAAGGCATCCACGTGGGTGAAAATGGAATATTTGCTTTTACCACACTCTTTGCTCTGCTTTCTACTGCCCGGACTTGCTATGCCCTGTCATTCATTAGAGAAAAAGTAAAGTTGAAAGGGGAGTTAAAATAAAACAATAATTATAGATTGTTTAGAAAATTGATAATTAAATTGCAATTACATACTTTAATTGTGTATCTTTCAATAGGAGCATTTTTCTCGGAAAATACTAGTCCATTTCCATTGTCCCCTTGGCATAGTGTTGTTTCTAGTAAAAAGGGAATATTAACATATTAATGTATCATTTTAGTTGTAATGAATATTATTTTGCATAACTATTGGAACTTCTTTGATTCTATGATGAAATATTTAATTTAATTCTGGAAATTAATTACCGTTACTGTTCCCAGCACAAAACGTATGTGGCAAAGATGACTCGAAATCCAAATCTTTAGAGCATTTTGCGTTGTCGACAACAGGAAGGGATGCATATTTCAAACTATGTGAAAATTCTCCCTTTTCGGTTTTCCCGAACCCGGCAACCTTTATTAAATATTATACAATTATTTAATACACGACAATGACTAGAGTTAGGTACTTGAATTTTCTCTAGTTAATTAATTAACACAATATAAAAACGGTATAACTGTATTTAATTCAATACCTTTCCAATCTCTTGTCTGGCGGGTAAGGAGGAACTGCCAGGGGGAAGATAGCAAACAGGTCGAATGTGATTTCCGTACTTTACAGCAGTTGTCAATTGAATAATTGCAATATCAGAGCTTAAACTTCTGGAGTCGAATGTAGGAGGAACCCAAACACTTTTAATCTACAAAAATACACAAACCAAAACTGCAACTGAAGATAACTGTCCAAAACTGTTGATATTTCATTAAAATTTAAAAAAAGCATCTAATTACATTAAAAATCTGTGAAAAGACATCGCTTTTATTTTCCTCATAATCACTACTAAGAGGAGCTAGCACAACTTTAAAAAATTTCGATGTCTGTGGATTATTATGAATCTCTCCGACACAATATCCAGCTGTGAACAAAGCATTCTTCTCTATCAGGGAAGCTCCACAAATATATTTGTAATCATCTCCTCCTTCACTTCTCTTAAATAGAGCAGCATGCCAAGGAAATGCTTCTTTTTTCGTGGCGTCCTGTCCATGGCTTATTAAAGGAGAAACGTCACTGCTTAGAAGGCCACAATCTAAATAAAAAATATTTGTAAACACAGAACATGGAGCAAATAGTATTTACTGGTCCATATACAATAATACAAATATGTTACTTGGTTCGCAATCAAATGGCTTAAACGGCTGCCAGAATCCATTTTCTTTGCATTGCATTGTTATAGACTTTATTCTGTATTTTGAAATGTAAAATTTTTGGCAGCTCAATGTTATCCAAGTTCCAATTTGTGCCTGTTCGCAGTCAATTTTCTCATCGTTGGAAGTACAGGACCTTTCGACTCCCTATAAAACACCATAATAATGGTAGTATAATATAAAGTGGTTTATTGAGGACTCTATAGTTTTGTTCCACCTGTCCGTCTGTACGTCTGTACGTGTGTCCGGTTGCGGTGTAACTCAAAAACGGTTTACGATATCAACTTCAAATTGTCAGGGTAGCCTATGAAGGTTCCTCCGGTGACACCAGTGAAAAATTGGGTCAATCGAACCTACCCCCTAGGAGTTATGACCCCGCCCCCCATTTTTTGAAATTGCAACATATGACAAATTAGGTATCGTACGAAAGCTTATGATCTCAGGCATCCAACCATGTAACAATGACGGCAATCGGTCGACGGGTTACCGACTTAGGTCAATTTGCAACACACGCACGCATATATCCTTTATGTGAATGATGTGTCTGTCTGTCGTCTGTCTGTCATTGATTTTCAATGATGATCGCAATGATTATCAATAATTATCAATAATTATCACAATAGTTTTCATAATTGACAAGCTCCTCGTTAACAACGTTTACCACGGTTTATTATAAATAAGAAATGTTAACTTATGTATAAAATGGAGTTAGTTTTAAAATGATACCTCAGAATTTGGAATTGAATAGCAAGATGATCCAGTTTTGTTAGATTTTTGTGAGAATTTTTTATTCGGTTGAAATATTTGAGGTGGCACTGTAGTGGCCTTAAGAATGCTGCATCTACTTTCATCCTCATCACTTCCATCATAGCAATCCTTCTTTCCATTACAGATATCCGTTTTCTTGATACATTTTCCATACACACTGCACACAGTTTGAGTTAATTTGTCTGCACATCGGTGGTTTGCGTCACAGTAGATTTGATCTTCATCAGAACTATCTTTGCAATTTGGTATTCCATTGCACACTTTTGTTAATGGGACACACGACCCATCTCCACAAGCATAACTTGTTGGTCCACATCTTAAATAGTTAATTATTCTTCAGTAAATATCCTTTGAGACAATTAAAATCTTTTTTTAGATTAATTAAATGTGAAACTAATTATTAGAGGTTAAAAATGCAAATTTCACTCAATATTTCTCTTCATCCAGTCGTAATGTTGAAAACTCTTGGAATACATGTAGAGATTATTGGTATTGCATTGTGCTCTTCTTCTTCCAGGAATTAAAGCTGTGATTCCCCCTAAGAACCATTTTGACCCGATTTCATAAGCAACAGGACTTCCATGAGCGAAACAACTTTCTCTGTACGTCTCATCTTTAATTATAAAAATAAAAATTTAATTAATTGTATTCCATTTATAATTTATATAAATTATTTTTTACCTGAAGACGCTCGTGCACAGAAAATGTGGTTAGCCGCTCCAACCCCTTTATAATAATATCTAAAAGCACTTGAACACTGTTCTTCAGGAACAGTGGTGACATTATAGGCTTCCAGATGCAAAGCTCCTGTGTTAGCTTTGGGTGGATAAGAAAAACCTGCCTGGATGAATTGCCACCGTTTTGTCTCTAATGAATTAAAGGGAACATCAGCTAGTGAAGAAATACAAGCTGCTCGGACATAAGGGGAAGTCAAATTCAAAGGAGATTCCAAGTGGTAGATGAAATAATGAAATTCCTTATTTTCTGGTTCGTGGCCGCTGTACGGCAAAATATAACCGACCTTTATAAATGGATAATCAATTAAGTTACAGATTGTAAGCCTTAATATTCTTAATGTACGTTAAATGACATAAAGACTAACTATTAGTGTTTTACCTGCACATATTGAAAATGTTGGTCACTTTCTTCCAGCTTTGTTGATTTAATTCCAGCAGCAACTGAATTTGGGTGTGGATTGGCTATGTGATAGTCTTTCGGTGCCCCTCGTGGAGGAGACCCGTAAGTTCCTCCAAAAAGGGTTAAGATTGTTGTAGGACTTATAATAATTCCAGTAATGACGAATTTCAAAGGATCGCTTGGTTTGGCAATTGTAAAAATTGCAGCTACCCAAGGGGCTTCCGTTCTACTGTCCCCTTTTATTACATCACGGATTCCGCAACCAGGATCTGTAATATTGAATATTATTATCATTTAGCATCTAGTGTAGGTGTTCATATAAATAAACACAATTTTTTACTGGAATTTAGTACTTGATTAGATTTAATCATAATTTAAAGTTTGGAAAGTCCAGATAACAAATATTCACTTAAAAAGTTGCACAATATAAAAACGTAATGAATTTTCTTACAAGGAGTGAAGATATCCTGTTGTGCTACAGAGTACGGAAATAATTCGGCGAGAATACTTAACTGGAGAATTAAAATTAAAAATAAATAACTAGATTGCGGCTTTGGAAACATTTGTACCTGAGTTGAGTAGTTAAGTCAAAAATAAATGTACACTACACTATAGTACAGATACCTATTATTGAACTGAATATTTGTTTTCCTTCCCATAATCTGCGGGATTGATTATTAATTGGAAATAACTAAACATCTGTAGACTGCAGAAACAAAGGATTTCCAATTTGCACTGCAGTCCAGTCTTTACTAACAATAAAATATTGGACATAGGTATAGACATTAATTTCTAATAAAGGTCTTTGGATGATTGGATCATATTGGATGTAGCAAATCTTTAAAATACCTGTGTTATGAGCATAATATGCAAACAACTTCTATCTCAAGGTGGTTTAGTTTTAGTCTCGTCCTCAATAATATCTGTATGTACACACGTGTAAACAGCAAAAAATGTGTAGCTACTTATCCACAAATAATATATACACGACGACATGCAGCACTTTATGCCCTAATTGCTACCGTGATATATATTATAGGTATTACAGGAAAGAGATTAATTAATTTTACTGTATTCAGCTTAGCACAAATGTATTTAGTATTTAATTACAATACTGTGTATTCTGTAGTTACGTATGTATAGCTAGGCTACGCTATTTTTTTGACAACATAATTTCATACGTGATTTATTTATTTTTTAAAAGAATCCTTCACATTCACATGGTGCTCGTTTTCAGCACCTGTATTCACTGACGATGAGTACGTTGCATTGCTACATGCATTTACGCATTACCTACCTACATATTATGTATTAAATAACATACCTAAGTAATTAATATGTACAAAGCTCATAGCATGCATAGGAGCAAGAGTAATTGCCATTGTATTGTAGAAATACGTACGAGTTCGCCAAGTGAGATCTTTTCCAATAGTTATTGAATTTATGCTAAAATCAGTGCCAAAGTATATAAACAATTAATAGTACATTAAGTGAATGATTGCAAATGCAAGGAAGAGTTCTTAAATATGAGACAAATAAATATGTAATAGATTCCAAGCACTTTAGCAATATCATGTAAATATTTCATATTATTTTATGAATAAGAATATAATACTCATTTTCAACAAGTGTCATTATAGTACCTATATACTATATGTACATTTCATGATTGTTGGTCATTTCTAAATAAAGCAATGGAATTTGTTTATAATTATTATACATATAAATAGTACTTTACAGCAATTAATTTATTGTTTTTAATAACCTCACATTATACAAATACATAAACACTGCCACATACTTCAGTTTGCGTTATTAATATGATAGGTCTGTATACATACTTAACATGATGCATATTGAAATGTTTATTATTCTGCAGAGGATTCATCTTTGCTTGAACTTGAACTGCAAATATTATGAGGATTGGATCGTTTCCTTTTCTGTCTTTGTCTCAATTGGTTAAAGTATTGCGACAACGCTTCTCGAACCATTTTCTGTTCCTTCACTGTCAGATAATCCGGACTTGATATCAGACAATCTTGTGTTCTTTGAATATTTGACATTTTACTTTTATCCGCAATAACAACTGCAACAGTAAATATAATTACATTGTATCTTTTAGAAATACATCATCAAAACATGGACAATTTAACTATACTGGCCTAACGATGAAAAGTACTTACGA
>JAQFYC010001937.1:0-29399 GCA_034694165.1 Tomocerus mixtus | reverse complement strand
ACAGCGTGACCTACATTGTTGAGAAATCCGAGGTGAGAACAACAATTTCGGCAGTTGTATGAACACGAGCCAAACTTTTCGCCAAAACGACTGCTTGCTTGGCACTGGTCTCATCCGTCACAGTGGTGACCCACGCACATTTTGAAATTCCTGTTTAGTGACCAATTTATTGCATTATAATTTTATTTTATTATATATATATATATTTATTATTTTATTATTCTACGTGTATATATATTTATCATTTTACTTTATTAATTTTTATATATTTTTTTATTTTATTATTTTATTATTAAGTACTGTATGCTAATTGTATTTTAAAAAGAATATATTATCTTATATGTAATGTGTGATGGGTGCATACATTAGCCTAAAGCAAATGCCTAGTTTTATGACTTGATGAGCCTTTAATTTGTTGCAACAAAGCAAAGTTGAGGTATATCATATTATAAAAATATTAAGATGGTTATACTAATACAATGATGAATATAATTGGTATATATTTGTATGATCGCTGCAATGCGGACTACAGAAACAATGATGAATACATCAAGACATCTGAATATAAAGAACAATTCTTCATTAACGGCACAGTAATTGAGGACAGCTTTTGTATTTACAGTTTTGCGCTCAAGCGTTGCGTTTTCGAAATATGGGAGAGGGAAATTTTTTTGAAATTTACCCCAGATTATCAAAAAAATATTCAAAACAAGATAATGGCTGTCGAAACTAACTTAAGTAACGACCACACAAATCTAGTTCAATCAATCAACTCGTCGCCTGTAGAGTTTTAGCATCTAGCCAGGTCTCCATACTTTGGGGTGGGAAATAACAAAACCATGCAAAAAGTTAAGGCTCAAAAAACAGTAATAAATAAAAAGGAGCTGGCAACTAAGCCAATTAAACATCCCATCCACCTTGAATTATATAATTCTAAAGAGAAAGTAAAAAGCATTGACATATATTGAATAACAAATATAAGTTAAATAATTAATCATCAAGTCATACAGCTATGTATATTTTCATTAGACTGATGTACAGTAGCCACCCACCAAATATTACTGTATTGTGTCTTAACGGAAAAGTCACAAGGGACTTTTTCAACTGAAATTACGCGAAGTTAAGTTTTCATTATCAATACAATTAGCTTAACCTAGTATCCTATGTAGTATTATCTTCTAACGAACTATTTGCCAAAATGTGAGGGCAAAATTATTCTAGATGTTTATACTTACCTTGCATGATTATAGCTGTCCAAAATAAACCAACTTGCTATTGGAATCTAACAGGATGCAGTAGCTCAATGGAGTGGTAAACCGTAGTAGTGGTGTTGTTGGAATTTGTAAGCTTTTACTAGTTTAACAGAGACGACCAGATTTGAGTTTTTTAAGTCGGTAGATATATGAATTTCGACTGCTTCTTAGTCAAAGGTAGTTTACCTCATTTTATATTATTCATTTATTTATGCTGAATAATATTAGACTTTACCTCCATATCAGTGGTGTCAGCCAACAAACATGAAAATGCACGGGGTTATTACAATTTTATTATGTTACAGATTAAATTCACATTTCAAATTAACACTTCAGTATCCACTCTATTTTGAGCTTAGATTTTCTGAACATCTGACCTCATTCAGTTTACTCAATCTATCGAATGATCGATGGATTTACAATATATTGAGATTACGACTCATTACTTTTTAATACCAAGATGCACAGGGAAATGAGATGGAAATATATTAGCTTGAAATACAGTCAAAGAGCAAACTTCTTCAGTAATTATTATGCACAGCGGAAAATAAATATATTGGAAAGGTCTACAATTGCGCAAAACACAAAAAAACTAACTGTGGCTTACTAAACTCTTTCAATTAAATAATAAACCCGTCAGGTGAGCAGAGGTGAAAGATTAATTATTATTCATTTTGGTATTGTAATGTGATCTTTCCTGCACCTTGTGCTGCTCCCATTTACTCAGTCCATAGGGCATAATCAATAGATTTACAAATGCGTTATTGATCGTACAACCGATATTCTTTAACATTTTGCTGTCAAGTATCAAGTGCCTATTGAAAGGAGGAAAATTATCTCCAGCATGAAATTATGCTTAGGGTAAAGTACAACTAATAGAAATGGGTGTATCATCGTATCGTGGTTGCTGTATCTATATAATTTAAAAAAGGCTAAATATATATTCCACACCACATCCAATATAAGGTCCTACGACAAGTGAGAAGTAATCCACTGTAATCGGAACATGTTCCAATAATTGCAAATTGCAACCATGCGGAAATCCTACAAAATTACATTTTTGTCTCATGATTTTCTATTCTTTTATTCTTCTTTTATTTTTCCTGTGGCAAAAACATTAAGCAAAAAAGAAGAAAAAATGGCAAAAATTTGTAACATACTTTGTAGTATAATATATGTAGCTTCTCTTAACTCAGCAACTTGAATAATTAATTAGTCGAAGGACAACTGGTAGTTTCATATTTTCCACAGGAAAATGTTTCTTGTTAACACACGTAGTACATATAGTTTATATAGTAGCAAAATATTTTATTTATCAATAAGTAAATGCCATAATATGCTTTGAGTAACTCTTGTAAAGATGCCTACTGTGATAAATAAAAACCCATTAAAAGTTATAAGACTACAATTTTTGCATATATTTCATAACTGCGGTTGGTAAACCATTCTGTAGGTATTTAAGGTGGTGCAATGCAAAGCTGAAAGCTATAACAGTAATACAGTCTTAGCAAAAATAAACTCCACGGGAAAGAGTCGAGTGGGAAGCGGCGTTTGTAATTTTAACTACTCTGTCATCTTCGTAGTGTTTTCGTGTTGTGTTGTGTTACGTTCCATTGCGGCATTAATTAAATAAGAGTAGCAGCCTTCAACCGACCACAACTTCTGCTACGTAATTTTCTGTTTCCATTTAGCGTCATTTGTGTGTTCGATTTTAAAGTTTTCAAAAGTTGTGCTGTAAGTATCATATTTACTATTTTGTCAGTCATTTCGGATATATTTTTATTACTTGCCATTTTGCTATGCGCTTTCTGCTAAATTTTATTTATTGTACATTACTAATGATCAATAATTGTGGGAATGATAATTAAAGACATATTCTTAATTTGAAGACAGGTGACAGGATCGTAACGACTGTCCAAAATGGAGCAAGATGATCCAGGAGTGGCCAATGTGGAGGAGGAAGAAATCGGACGCCGTTACCAGGTGAGTCGTATAATGTAATGTTTAATGTTCAATGTTAAATTCCGTATCTTTATTTATTTGTTAGGAAGAGATAACGACGCAATGAAATGCTAAAATCGAAATAGCTTATTTATTGTATTATTTACGTTGACTTGAAATTTCAGATTGCGTTATGTGAAATGGCGAAAAAGGAGAATATCATAATTTGTTTACCAACCGGGAGCGGAAAAACTTACATTGCATTGCAGCTCGTTAAATTTTACCTCCCCGAAGCAGTTCAGTAAGCGTTTTTTCAATCCATTATTGGTGAACGGTAACAATTGCTACCTATTTATACATTATAATGGTCATTAATGATGATTAAATTGATTATTTTCTGCAGAAACAACAAAAAGATCGTATTTTTGGCAAATACAGTCCCATTGGTTCGTCAGCAGGCAAATTATCTTCGGAAACAGCTGTTTTTGTCTTTCGGGCAGAACAATAAACAATCGAACGTAACGGAACTGACAGGTGACATGAACGCAGATATCTGGGATGACAAAAAATGGATTGAGGTAGCAGCTCAATCGCAGGTACACGTTATTCATTTTAAATAATATCAGTAATTATAAGCATTATATAGGATAATATCAAAAAGTAGTTTCAGAGAATCTAGAACAGAATGTATTAGATGAGGATAACTCTGTTGTTGAGTATTGACGACGTGTTTTATTGTAAAATGTTATCTTTAGTGTTTACTGTTTCGGTTTGTACAGATAATGGTCATGACATCTCAGATTTTATTAGACGCTCTGAGTCACTCTTATCTTTTCTTCAAGCAGATTAATTTGCTTGTACTTGACGAGTGCCACCACACGGACAAGGATCACCCCATGTCAAAGGTTGAAATAAAAATACTTTCCAAAGCAATACTTTTCTTAGTGTACAGTTATTATTTCGCGATGTAGGTATTAATATTTTGTATGGATTGCAGATAATGGGTAAGTACTCTGACACCAGAAAGGAAAAGCCTGATTACGTCTTGCCGCGTGTCCTTGGTCTAACAGCTACGATTATCAAGGGGAATTTAAAAAAAGAAGTGGACAATGAAGTTTATGACATTGAAAAAAGACTTTGTTGCCGTGCCGTGACGTACCACGACTACGAAGAAGTTCTCCAACACTCCACTAATGCAAAAGTCAAAATGTCGGTTTTTACCCGGTGCCCACAGAAGACGAAGCTTTCTAATCTTATCACAGCGTTCCTCGACGATACGAAAAATGATATATCTGACATGGCTCAGCATATGGAAGACGACACGGTGGAAGTTATCGCATCGGCAAATCAATCCACACTGAAGGCAGCTAAACAGATTTTCCGTAAAAATAAAACTCCGATTGACGATCTGAAGAAAATCTTGACGGATGTGAGGAAAATGTTCGACGAGGAGAGTCTTGGTATCTATGGTGGCCGTATTGCTGCCATTCTTAAAAGGTGCTATCTTCACGTGATGAAATCCGATAATAGTCTCTTAATGCTTCTAAAAATTGCAGCTGATACCTGCCTTGCCAGAGTGATAAGTGAGTGTGATAATGTCTTAGAGAATCAGTTGAAGTGTCACCAAATCCAAAACTTGGTGTCCACTAAAGTCAAAAAACTGTTCGATGTTCTCCTGGATTGGCACCAAAAACACAAAAACGAGGAGTTGTGTGGAATTGTTTTCTGCAACGAAAGAATGACTGCTCAGATTCTCACCTGGATATTTCAAGACGCCGCACAACATTGTGGAGAAAAATTTAAGTTTATAAAACCGGCATTTGTCGTTGGAAGCTCTCGTGTCGACAACGATCTTGAGGAACAGCGAGTCACAACCAAGAAACAGGAAGAAACAATTCAAAAGTAATTTTAATAGCTTCTTCATGATGAATAATTGAATTTTTTCTCATTTTTCTGCAATATTAACTATTAACTCCATGTAGGTTTCACAAGAAGGTTGTCAATCTGATTTTTGCAACCAATGTCCTGGAAGAGGGTCTTAACGTGCCAAGCTGCAATGTTGTCATTCGCTTTGACCCGCTCCTGACTTATCCCTCCTTTGTCCAGTCCATGGGCCGAGCTAGAAAACGGGACGCACTTTTCTGTATGCTGACCTGCGACACAAATTTGCAATCAAATGAGAACTTGATTGAGAGATTTACCAATTTCAACCTGGGTTTGGCAAACCATTTGAAAAACCATGGCACTCGTGGGGATGAAGACGGCACTGATCACCAGAATCCTTTTTCGCCTACTAAAGATACCCTGACCATGGATCCTTCAAATCCTGATAGTCCACAAATGACACTTACAGATGCAGTGCAATTAGTTCATCGGCATGATAAAATAAATAATTAATGCAAACAATATATCCTTATTAAGTTTCGTTTAATTATTTAGTTTTTAATGTACTAATATTTTAATTACTAAAATAGTTACTGCAGTTTACTACCATGTGACCGTTTTGTTAAAATGGAACCATTATCGTGGTGGATACCAGTTGGAGAGATAAACAACCAGATGTTATATAAAGCATTCGTTATGCTTCCATCAAATGCAGTATTTCGTGACGTGATCGAGGTACTTATATAATTTATCA
Organism: Tomocerus mixtus; assembly: GCA_034694165.1. Lineage (NCBI taxonomy): Eukaryota > Metazoa > Arthropoda > Collembola > Entomobryomorpha > Tomoceridae > Tomocerus > Tomocerus mixtus. The sequence goes on along the minus strand of JAQFYC010001937.1, from coordinate 23,567 downwards.
CTATTTATATTTCTATAAGAGATTTATTATTGCAATTTAGTTTTTTTGTTTTGTTTATTGAAAAATAGGAACTTTTTCCACATATATTTTAATAGTTTGATCTGCTATTAGTGCTATTTTATTATTTCGATGTACATTAACTAGATTGTGAGTCTTATGACACTAATATAATTTGACATACGTACATGAACATTTTCCTGCTGAATACGGAACCCAAAAATTATGATTTTGAATATTGAGCTTGCAGGATCCTTGCCAATAGTGGGTTAACGCGATAGCATTAAATTCAATGAGAATGCATGAAATTTTTTATGAATTTTCCAGGGTGATCCCAAAGCCAGCAAGAACGATGCTAAACGTTCAGCTTTTTTAAACGTGTGTAAACAATTGTACAAGCACGGAGCTTTGGATGAGCGTTTATTTCCACGTCGTCCATGCCAGCTATAGACGTAAATTTTCTCAATGAAGTGGAAAAGGAAACAAAGATAATTTCTTTGTTTTCTTCGTTCGGCAATTCAAACATAAAACTACAGTGTTATCCAGAAATGGTATAATTTCTCCTCGTGTTCCTTTTTATCTCAAATATTTTAAAGTGCTTTCTCCCAAAGAACAAAAGATTGTACTGAATTTGTTGTAAACGGTAATTCAATTTAATAGTAGTTATTTTGTTACCAATAAAAAGTCTACTGTTATATTAGGGTAATGTGGTTTATTTCTGTTTCACTTGGCCTTAACCAGTAGATTAATTATCATTAAGTACTGCATAATATCGAAAAATATTCTAATAAATATCGGTGTACAAAATTGTAGTTTGGTGAATATGGTTTGGAAATATTAAACTAAAGTAAATGACTTCCTGCATTGTTTAGCTAATTTGGTCAAATTGTTTGTCCAATCTCTGGCAGATGAATTTGTACAATTCAACTTCGTATGGTAGCTTCGTTTCGATAACACGACGAACAGACTCCGATACGGATAGCTCATTTTTACTATTTTTGTGAATATGCTTCTCCTTCTCATCTATAATTTCAATTCAAAGTTTAAAAAGTTACATAGCCTGAGCTACAAATGAGGATTGACGGCAAGTAATTGTATATCGTATGTATATTACATTCAAATATCCAGGTATTTTTAATTGTGGTAAACAAACGCAATTTTTTGCATCCAACGTACCAGATTGAGAATAGACATCAGCCACTCCTGAGAAAAATTTAGGAATGTAATTTTCTAGCACTTTCAGGGTTTCGTTCATTTTCTCCATAACTCCAACAACAGAGTAGTAATTTTCAACCACAAATTTTGCTTTCTGAACTGCCCATTTATCATTTATGACTCTATAAAGCGATATATCGTTTTAAGTTTTACATATTTAATAGTTTACTAAACAATTATTACATACTGGTAGGAACTGCAGCAGTATCGTTGCTCGTATTCAGCTATTCAGCATACTGTCAGTTAGTGCGAATAAATAACCTTAGCTAATCGTTAACATTCGATGATCAACTTAACCATATTTAAATTAAATAGTTGAGCTTAAAGTTAGTAAGGATACCTCCATTATTATCGAAGGACTGTAATTTCTGATAATAATATATCATCCAATATAAATATTTAGGCTAATAAGATATAAATAATTACTTACACACATGAATTGTATTGCCCGCAGAAGAATGGGATGGCTAATGTAAAATCTGATGTACCATTTGCAAACGAGCACTCTGGGTCCGAATTGAGAACACAGTCTTCGAAATCTTTGTTATACCATTCCAGTCCTTCAATATCATAAATCATAATAATATGTGAAAAGTACCATAATAATATCATACTAATTCTCATACCTTATTAGATTTTATTGAAAATGAATGATGATATTCTAATACCGGATCCAGGAAGCAACTGATCTCTTCTGTTCATTTCCATTTTAACAATGGCGGGTTGTAAACGTTTCCCCATAAAGTATGAACGCAAGCGGTATACTGGATCCCGCACCATGTTAATATAAATAGGCTTCTCCTTGACATATCTATAGAACAATCATATTGATATTATCATAAAGTTATGTAATAATATAGGTAGTAACTAAATTAAAATTAAAACATAATTGCAGTAAGGATGGAAATAATTTTACTTTTGATAATGAGTAAAATTGACGAAATAAAAATGACGATCATAGCTCTTCGGTAGGTGTTGATATTCAAACCACGTTACAAGACTCTCTTGCTCTTGTTCAAGTAAAAACCTACAATTAAAAAAATTAGTTACGCTTTGAATCAGAATGAAATATCAATTTGTACTGAACCTGGGCCACGGAGTATGGTATTCATGCTGTTGATGAGTGAAACTGTTTATGGGGGACAACTTTTCCAAGAGGTTTACGAATGTCCCCCCTGCACAACGAGGAATTCGATTGAACAACAGCCAAATACTTTCAGGGTCAGTTCTAAAGTAGGTAAAGTAAACATAATATTAAACATTTAAAATCTGGTGACTGTTAGGTAATATTTATAACCTATGACCTAATATGGTAAATAAGGTCAGTATACTTCAGTTGCTTCCAGCCTTATGATACGTAGCAACTCATTTAAAATGATTTTTGTGAAACTATCTCGCTCTTTTGCCAAACTCTCCATGAAAAAATTATTATAAAAACGCGGTCTTAACTACTTATCTATGCAGTTTAATTAATTAGAGTGGTCAAGCCGTTAAAAAAGCCGAGAAATTATTCGCAAAGTAGTCAGTTTACAAATACAACTAACTACACTACATACAATTATGTGTAAGCACTGCATTTCGATATCTAGCATCAACTGATAATTTACTAACTATTATTAAATCAAATGCAAATGAAATGTGTAACCTATGTGTTTGTGTCTGGTGGCATACTGTGTGAAATGTGATTTTTTAAAGCACGTGGTTGCTGTTTTTTGTTCTTGTCTCCTTACAACATTTTTTGAAGCCCATCTGAAAAATTATTTCAGCCATACAAAACCCATTTTAATCCACACCAAAAGTATTTTAGTCAATAAATAATTATTTCAGCTATACAAAAATAATAATAGTGACAGGTAAAACATAAACACAACGCACAACGACGATACAACAACTAAGTCATAAATAACATGCAGGACAAATAATTGTATAATAATATGTAACACGTGCGTTACAACATTACCATACGTATTATGTATATTCTGCAGTTAGCTGTCGTTAATATAACCCTTAGTAGGAATTCCGCAACATATATAGATGTCATACGATTAACGGTTTCCAAATTTTATAAAAAACACAAATTGAAAACACAAAAAAGCATTCAAGCATTTACCGCAAGGATCATGGTAATGGTTGGTAATGGTAAGATAGTTTAGGTTTGGTTGGCGTTTCTCATTGTAAGAATATAGAACACTTTAGTAGTAACCTGTTAGTTGCCGTGGGCGCTATGTTAGCGTTTTTTAAATCTGAAAGAATTTCCCATTCTAGTTGCTGTTCCTTGGATATTGTTGAGGTAGAATGGGAGAATGAACTGATTTCCCTGTGGGAAAAATTCTTTTTATTTCTGTGGAACTGTAACGAATGCCGTTCTCTATGTGGAGCTTGAGTGCTATAGCTATACGGCTCATTTTCTTTTTGATTGTCTTTAATTGAGTCGGCAAGCATAGAGATGAGACATATCTTCAATCCCAAAAGAAAAATTAGCAATGGTAGGTACCTGTGAGTGTAATATTATGGCTCAGATAAGATATACTGATGGCTTGGTTAAAATAATTTTAACAAGTATTCGTATTCAGGTATTCGTATTCCATCACTACATATATCTAACTATTATTAGTTTCGAAATGCTTAAATCATGACATCCATTGTTTATCATTAGTGTCATCCATTCAAATTGCATTATATCCATTTCATTGCAGAGTTTTTATTAAATCTTTACGTATGAGCTCCAATTTCAATTATTTCAATACAATATAATTATCAAAGCTTGTTGATAGATCTAATATCTTTTGACCTATGCTTAGTTCTTGCATTATTTTGACCAGTGTTAAAACATACAACAAGAAAATAAAATAAAACATAAATAAAATAATAGTCTGGCAATATGCATCAGTCATTACGACAATGCCAAGGATATTTAATATTTTCTTTGTAAAATATCTACGAAATATTAATAGCCACTTTATTCTAAAAATGCATTTATTAACTTTACTTATTAGCTTACCTAAATTAAGTCCCCCGTTACTATAATGAAATCTGCGGTTCAAGAATATTGTCAAATACAATAGACTGAATTACACTATACAGGGGATACATTCTACTTGCTATAAAAACTGTGTATGATATTTTGATATCTTCTAAGATAAGCCCCTACACCCTAAGATATCATGTGAATGTATTGTTTCTCAAAATAATGAATATTTTTGACAAAATAAAAACACCAGAAAAGGTTTACTGAATACTTACCAGCAGTTAAAATAAACGACGACAAAGACGTCGCAAACCTTGCTCTTTTTCATTGCCAATTCTAGCTTGATCCCATTTGTTTTGCAAAACTATTTAAAACTCAAAACTTGTACTTTAACCACTACATTTGTTAAAAACGAAAATGCTTCTCCAAATATTGTTTAAAGTCCATTATTTTGAATTTATTCGTCATTCGTATATTATGTTATGTTATGTACTGACAACTAAATCTGACAGATGTTTACGCTGCACCAAATTTTAATTTAATGAGGACGAATAAGACGATATTACAAATATAACAATATAGGTATTAGTTTAAGAACTACCCTTTCTTGTATTGTATTTGTATACCTATAAGCAAGGTATCTTTTTATATCTCTTCTGACATGGAACAGCGAACAACATTATTGGAGGAAAAAATGTCGAGTAGCTAGCAACATGGTTCTGCATCATGTCTCAAGCATTCTACTCTACACTATGTGATTTTCCTAGTGACAGACAAAGGAAGGACAAAGACAAGACAATGGACCGTAATATTATTACCTGCAAGCGAATCTCCATCCATACGATCCATACACACACATTCGCCTTAGTCACACAAGTCATTGTCACTATAAACGTATATTATTGGTATTATGTGTAAGTCACATCGAAATAGTATATTTATTTAGACGCACTGCTCTTCCTTTATTCATAAGAACAATGTTATATAATACATTATATTGTCATTATTAAGTAGCGGAAGCTACTTTATACGATTACGTTGCCTGGGCGTCTGTCTGTCTGTCCGTCCGTAAACACGATAACTTTTGAACGGATTAAGATAAACCGTTCCGACTCAGTTACGTCCTCTGTGGGACGAGAGGACGACACCCTGCTAATATTGGGTCCATCGGTCAACGGGTCACTGAGTTAGAAAGGTCAATTTGAAACATTGTACCGACATATATATATATATATATATACATAAGTAGTGTGGAACCTTCTGTTTTTAAAGATTTGCACCCACTTCCCACGCGAAATTTCCACACTACTTGCATGATGCAATACACTGAGGTTATATGTTCACTGTTAACAGTTTCACTTCCGCTACTTTTTTTACACACAATTACATAATATGTTTTATTATCATCTTCGGGAGTCTTTCGTAGACTACTTTTATATTACTTTCATAAGGTCGCTACAAAAGAGGCAGATGCCACTTTTTGTTTCGCTCAGCAGAGTTTAGCATTTCAAGTTTTCAAGGCATGACACAAAAATTCATTGTCTTTTGATGTTTTTATGTGACATCACTTCAACGTCAACAAAATTACTGTCATTGTTAATAATCGCTCTGAAAGAGTGATAAAAGTTTTATTTTAATTACTTTACTGCAAAATAAAAAGGCAAAAATCATTAATCAAAAACTCACAACAAGTTGCGGTGTGCGAAAGTGTGAATAATCATACGTATTGTAATACGGATAGTAATAGCTATCTAGTTAGGTATACACATAAAAATAATACATGTTGAACAATATCAAATTTATACTACTACTAATAATACTTTTAGAACAGAAAGAAAGTGATTTCTTCCGACAGTACTAGATCGCCAATCGTATCGTAAAATAATTGAGCTATTTTTGGTGTTATGATACTTAAGTGTATTGTTACGAAAGTGCCAGTAGCCTATCATTTTAGATGTGCATATTGGTAAGCAATATTGCCTGCCTAGCCGACTACCGTACTTTTTACCATAAATTCTCAAATGTAAGTCCTAATTTAAAATAGTAAAGGACAAAGGTCACTGAATCTTTTCATTTGGCATGGGAGGGCATTACCCATATATGGATCTCGAGTGCAACTCCAGGGTTTCATTTTAGTTTATGCATCACATATTTTACTATTTGTTGTTTTTCAGATCAGAATACAAAATTCATCTCTGACGTGAAATTTAAATTATAATGTTCATGTTAGGTTTCTTTTTCCTGTCTCAGCTTCAATGGGATTTTATTATAAGCTAAAGTATAGGGAGATCCATTCCATATGGTATAGCTATATCTTTACTTCATACGAAAACAAGTGCATGTGTGCCCTTATGCCTTTTATGGCATCCAAAAGAAAAATCATATTTTAACGTGCATAGAATTTCTAGACAATGTACCTCAAATATAAATACTCGGATTGAGTAAGCCCACTACTTTTCCGACGCACAATTAAATTTTACGACTTCTGAGAGGGAAAAAGATCAAATAACACTTGTCATTACCAAATAATGCTAGATTGACATGCTTGCAATGCATAAACAACGGCTTCTCGCACTCTAGAGTATGTAAAACGGCTGGAGCATAATGCTATAGTCATGCCTAGAACACTTTTGTGGGTGGATATAATTTAATTTTGTTTTCAAGTACAGATCGGAACAATTTCAGCCTGCGGAACCTAATACAATTCACACAAGGAACCAAAATTTTAAACTTTGAATAAATGAATTATATTTCAATATAATATGTATGTGCTTAACTGGCAGAGCTATAATATAAAAATAAGTTATCCTTGACAATTTAATATCGCAATACAAATAAATATCCCAACGAAAATTTATTCATAATATTAGGTACTATAAAGTCTTTACATATCCTCAACGTAACATACAAAACTGCAAGGCACATCACATTAGTACTACAAGCAATATTTTTACACAATATTGTATAATGTGTAAAATAAAAGTATGTATTTTTAGAATTACTATATTGTATAGCTAACTGTTTACGTAATACGAATGCCTGCCATGCATGTTTTTAATGTCTTCCAAAAGAAAAATCAATATAATGTACTCTGTAAGAAAAGTAGGTGCACAGAATTTCTAGACCATGCCATGTAATGTACCTCCCATTCTCACATACTCGGATAATGCTCGGATGAGTATGTCCACTACTTTTCCGACGTACTTTTAAATTTTACGACTTCTGAGGGAGAAAAAGATCAAATAACACTTGTCATTATCAACCGCTAGACTTACATAATGTTTGTTATGCATAAATAACTGGTTCTCGTACAATATAGTATTTAAAACGGTTAGAACATATTACTATGCTATAGCCATCTATAGAACACTTGTGCATATTATTTAATTTTGCTTTCAATTACAGATCGGAAGAATTCCAGCTTGTAGTACCTAATGCACTATACATAAGGAGAAATTAAAGTTTTAAATTTCGAATCATGGAATTATATTTAATACAGTAATATTTAGGTGGTAAATTGTGGTTTATATAATGTGTTTTAATGTAATTATGTATGTAGGGATGTGCGTATGCGTGATATGCTGGGATGTGACATTATACACTGCAAAAATAACCACACCGCCACGCAGCCAATTTGCATTTTCAAGGAAATAGTCGTTTTTTGAATTTAAATAACATATAACCTAATTAAAAACAGACAAATCTCATTGTTTATTTTTCAAAAAAGGAGCTATACTCCAAGAGTCAATTTCAAAACCTATAGATATTTTGGGTACCTTAATGAAGTGAGCGAGCATTTTAATTCTTTTGGGTCAACTACACCTTATAAATCAGCATATATATACCCCCATAGCACCACAAGCCATATTTAAACACAATTCTGAGAATGAGCAATAAGAATAATTATAATGGCACTAGAACCCAAGATACTAGTGTTGAAACAAGGCACACCGTATTATATTAAGAACCTACATTTGTGTACCTTTTGGAAAAGTTAAAAAATAGAAAATTCTACCTTGTCAGAACTGTCAGCTTTCTTACAATAAACGATACACATACGATACAATTATGGGTATATATTGTACTTACCAACACCCATAATTCTTAATTATTTTTTACTTATATTTATAGGCAACGTGCATAACTTGCCCTCTTTTTGTTAACTATTTCACCAAAGTAGGTGTTGTGTCGTTTGCAATAGTTAGTTTGAATAGGTATTTTAAAATTACTATTTAACAAATATGTGTAACCTCCTTCTTTAATGGAGTCTGTATCGAAAGAACCGTAATCCATTTAAATCTTTTCCAAGAAAATTAACCCTTATTGCCAGCAGCAGCGGTTAAGGGTACAAATTAAGTTACCTAACTAGTTAAGGGCTATCTCTTCCGTATTGTTTTCTTTACGGCCCAAAATACATATATTATACATTTTAAGGCCCGTACTTAATTACCCTGCGATACATACCTTCAAATGTAAACGTATAAGATATGTACTTTTAGGCCTTAAAGAAAATAATACGGAAGAGATAGAAGGCTGCTGCTGGCAAAGGGTCAATTTTCTTGGAAAAGATTTGAAAGGATTAGGATTAAGCGGGCGGATTAGTACTCACCGCTTTAATGTGGCCTTTACGCTATTTTATAAACTTACAGCTGCTTAAATACAAAACATTTGCATTAGCATTATTTTGAGTGTACAAATGTACTGTATGTACAGATACATCATGAGCCACTTCTACTGTACCTGCTTTCTTTTATTATCGCGTCGTTATTTTTGTCTTCTGGTATCGATAAGAGAATAGTTTATTGAAAATAAACTTCCATTATAGTGTACTTAGCATACCAGCATGCAGTCATAAAAAAGAATGGCATTCGTAGTGCAATTGTGTGATCAGGAATAGCTTTTGTGATAAGAAAGCTCAAAGCATACAGAAGGGCGAAATAAGTGAAGTACTTTATCTTAGATTACCTACATGCATGTAAAAATGTAAGACAGCTACTATAGGCAAAGTGGGAATAATGTGAATACCAAGAATTTCTACCCTTAAGTCTAGTCTGCGCTTACAAGCTGTATTTATTTAAGTACCTAACGCATTTCTTATTCAAAGAACCTAGCCTAATTACTCCGGGCCCTATTATAAAAGCCTAGGTTTACTGCACAAATGTAACACTTGCTCACAGTCCGTTACTCTGTCCAGTTGAACTTTTATTATTGCCATCATAATTATACTCTTTCAGGGAAAAACTAATTTTATTTTATCAACATTGAGAATCAATTTGTATATTTGTGAGTTTTGATTTTCAAGGACTATGTAAAAAGTGAACTACTGTTATTCTCTTACCACCAGCAGTTAACCAAACAGGTACAGTGTTGTTCTATTTACGGTTTCCACTTTATTAAGTATATTTGCATTTGGTTGTAATTATCGTTAAAGTTCGTGAAATAGTTCGGAAAATAATGTTCTATGTGTCGATGCTATGTTAAAACGGGTGCCAATTTTTATCTAGGATCGCAACCAATCTTGCAGCTTGAAAAGTAGGATCTGTAACTTTTGATTGAAAGAATTTTCATCATTGCTCTACAAAATCAGGTACAAAACTAATTCCGTAACCTAAACTTCATTTAACTTTTTTGATTCGAATTCTGTGTTTGTACCTAATTGCTTTCTCCTCCTCCTACAATTGAATGTGACTTACGAAACCTACCAGCATATTTAAAGTGATATATTTCTGTTTAGGTGTAAGGATACTTGGTGCAAATATGAAGATAAATTCAGCGGAATTTGCTACTATTACTGGCTACTAATGGATTAATAATAATATGCCTTCGTGGACCTACAATTGTTTACTACGTCCTCAGTCCACACCGATAATTTATCTGAAATCTTGGTTACCTAATTAATTTTTTTATGGAGTTAAGTATGACTGGGTAATATAATTTTTAAACCCAGCAACCATAGGTTTCCCTTAAATATGGGGAAACTGAAAGATGGTGGTAATGAAAACGGTTACCATTCAATTTGTTACAATATATTGCTAAATATAATAATAGTCTCAGCACAGCTGCTCTAAATAATTTTATTCGCTTTTTACAACTGTATTTAAAAATGTAATAGAAAATACGAGTATTTGAAATTTTTGTAACAATTAACTAGCTCATAAAGAGATGAGGTGAACTACTGTTTCTTCATAATCTTAGATTGCAATACATTCGGGCTCAAAAAATATTACTATAAAAACTGGAAAGGAAGAATTTAAGTCTCATAATTTAGGTGTCCTGGTAGACATCATTTAGATTAATATGTAACTTTTTTCTTTCCTCTATCTTTGGCACTTTTTACTGTTAGTACATGGATTAAAAATGCAGTTCAGAATTTTTAGCTCTGAATTCAACAATTGTTTCACACCAAAAATATTTTTAAGGAATGAGAAGTCATTTTGGTTAGATATGCTGGTACTACTTTTCGGCTTTATCTGGAAGAATTTCCATTTCTCAGATTAAAGCCGTCTTGTACATTTTCTGCTTCTTCTGAAGTCTTTTTTTAATAACAAGATTTATAGCTAAATGATTAGAAAGGTACACTAGTCAAAGAGCATTTTAAAACATTACTAACTTGCCCCTAACTTGAAATATAAACTAGGTATTTAATTATGGTTAATTAATTACAATTAAGAAGACAACAATTTAGCAACAAGGCACCACTTAGCGCTATGGCAGCAGGGCACAATACAACATTATATATAGTATCTATAATGGCCAATGCTGAATTTACAATATATATAATAAATTTTTTCTGTTAGAATTAGTCGATTTTAATTTTTCTCGTCTTATTATGTCTTTCCAAAAATGTTTTTTCGAGAACTGGAACAAGCTTGTTTAAAAAGGCTACATCCTCTAGTTTTTTAAAGGTTTTAATATATTTCTAGCGTATTTTTCTCGTCGAGTTTATGTGGTTTGTTTAGAAAAACAGTCGTCCAATCCTTCATAGTCAGGATTTTTAAATTTCTGCTTGCGGAACTTCTAAATCTTCCAATTGCCTTGCGAACTATAAAATTCAAATTCATTTTATTAGGCATTTTTAAATACAATTAGAACTTCAGAAAACACACATTATACTGTCACCTAACACCGTAAAAGTCCTATCCCCATAGTAAGTTCTATTCTTATACTAAGTCCTATTCTATCAGCAGTTGTTTACTACATCCTTACGAATGATTCATCTACAATCGTGGTTACCTAATTTTACAGAGTTAAGTATGATTTGGTAATCTAATTAGAAATCTAAGGTTTCCCCTTAAATATGGGGAAACTAAAAGCTGGTGCTGGTAAGGACACTATACAATTTGTTGGTATTCACAGTATTACCTTATATACTTAATTGCTATAATAATAGTGGGACAATCAAATTTTAATCAGCATAGCTGCTCATAGCTGAAGCTGAGGTGACCTACTGTTTCTATGAAATATTAATTGCAATATATTTGTCTTCCAAATATATAACTATAAAATGTAGTTTAAAATATTGGTGTGAAGTGTGGAGTCCTTTTGATTAGCTATGCTTACACCGGTATAACTAATATTTCTGAATGAGAAACTAAATTTTTTAATTATCCAGTGTTCCAGAAGTATTTTTGTAATAGCATTATCCTTGTCGCGCCACAACCTAAACCTAACTTTTTATTATATTATTGTTTATTGATTATTCCTGGCCACAACCTTTACATCGAAGGCATTACATAGTCTTTACATAAGTACTTATATAATCAACAACTAGCTTAGGTATATTATATTTTCACCTAAACCTAACTTAGCTAAGTAGAAGACGGAAAGTTTTTACTTGTTCCTTGTTTCATATATTTTAATCGCTGTATGGTATGGTATCCACACTGCAAAATCTGCAATCGATGACAGACTAGTATTATAGTTTATAGTAATATATGGTAGACTTTTATCTGTTCCATCATACATGTTTATCTGTCTGTATCTGACGTTTGTTTGTCTGGACAGTTACATGGTTCAAAAAACATTAAGGAGTTCAGGTTTACAATGTTTTTTCCACCGTATTAACTCAGAAGATCTACTTTGTACCTATGTATACATGTCTTTGCTATAATATGTCTTCGTTGCTGTCTACAGCAGCGTGTTGTGTAATTGTGTAGCAGTAGTAATAATAATAATTTATCCAACAATTGTAAAATCTTTCTATAGCTGTGTTTCTATGTTTATAAATACTAAAAGACGGATTTAATTGATGTAATTATTTAATAACTAATTTGTTAACTAACTTAATTTTTTATAATTAGCTCTTAACACTTACTTATAATACTTAAAATTTAAAATGGGCGTATTATGTACAAATAAATATATGATTACTACTACTTTATAAAAGATTTTGGGTAACATAGAATTGACAAATAAAAAGGTGATGTAAAGAAACTTACGAAAAATTGGTGGATCTTCACATAGAGATTCACAATTTATTTTCATTAATTTGTTTTGTACTTGTAATTAATATTTGTAGATATTCAATAGATTTGCTACTGCTAACAAGGATTTTTTTAACATATTTCCTTCTCAAAAATTAAAACTTTAAAATTTCTGAGTTTTTTTAAAACAGACTGTTCGATATCTTGTAATAAGAAATTCACAAAAACAATTGTCTCCTTCCCTGATCGCTAAGCTTTTGATAAACTGATAACTAGGTATATTTAATAGTTGATGAGTTGTATGCGGCATCGATTGCGTAATGACATATTTTGAAAATTAAATTGAAATGGATACTAATGTGGAATAAAGATAATGGGTACTCTGAATTTAAATGTGCAATGTGCAAGGATCATAAGTACATCGGATGTCATTTTATTGATATGTATTTACACCGGTAAAAGTATATTATTTATTTTACTCCTTAAGTACAAAACCCCTTGTTTTACAAATTCATTTTGGGCGATAAAGAAAAGTGATTTTATCTACTTATACAGTACTAGCAGTTTGCATCTTTGTTTTTCTCATATTATATCACGTACTGCGAAGCTATTACGGAATGCAGTTTATTAGGTATTCAATAATTCATTTATTACAATATAATTTGGGCAAAAAGTTGTAATTGGTGGGCAGAAATTTAATAAAAATTGACATTTGAAGCTAGACCATTGCTGATGTTGATGATTAATAAATAAGTCTAAAAATTGCTATTGGCTAACTTACTGTTGCATTGAATAATAATGAAAAATAATGTTTCAAATAATAAGCATTCATTATAGTACAAACAGCAATTGTTCGTGTGCTTTATTTAAACAATGATTTTAGCAAATAATTCGATATTATATACCACTATTTGTGATGTTACTTAAAAAACAATTTTCACAAAACCGTCATCTATTCTATCGTGAAATTAAAATAGCTTAGATTCATTAGGCTTCCATACATTTATTATAAGCTAAAGTATAGGGAGATCCATTATATGTGGCATAGCTATATCTTCACGTCATACGAAAACAAGTACCAGTGTGGCCGCATGTTTTTCATGGCTTCCAAAGGAAAAATCAGTGCTAACTTGCTGAAAGAAAATTGAGTGCATAGAATTTCTAAACCACGTACCTCCCATATAAATACTCGGATGAGTATGCCCACTACTTTTCCTACGCACAATTAAATTTTATGACTTCTGAGGGGGCAAAGAAGGATCAAATAACACTTGTCATTACCAAACACTATACAGACTTAGGTGTTTGGCATGCATAAACGACAGCTTCTCGCACATCGCACATAGTTTTTAAAACGGCTGGAACATAAGTAATATATTATAGTCATGTATAGAACACTTGTACATATTATTTAATTTTGCTTTCAAGCACAGATCGGAAGAACTCCAGTTTATAGTACCTAATTAATGTAATTCACATAAGGAACCAAAATTTTTAATCAATGAATTATATTTTAACTTAATAGGTGTACTAAAATTAATTGTAACTTATTTTCTAAGACATTAACTGACATAATGTAATAAATAAGCATTGCCAATTTAATATCGCAATACATATAAAAATCCCAACTTAACTATTAAATAATATGTACTAAAAATGCATTAAGGCACATCGCATAAGTACTACAAGCTAAATTTTTTAAACACCTTTCCGAGAATGGGCGATCAAAATAATTTTAATGGTACAAAAACTCAGGATGCTAGTGGTTGAAACAACACACGCCGTTATACCTACATTACGAGCCTATATATCTGCGTACACTTTTACCAAATTAAGAAAAGTAGAAAAATTGATTTTATTAAACCACTAAAATTTCTACCATATCAGAACTGTCAGCTTTCTTACAGTAAATGATACTCATACAATGCAGTTATGGGTATACTTACCAATACCCATAATTTTTTAATAATTTTTAATTATATGTCTGTGTTTACGGAGGTGAAGTGCATTATTTGCACTCTTTGTTTATACTATTTTACCAAAGTAGTTGTTGCGTCGTTTGCATACTTAGTTTGAATATATATTTTAAAATTCCCATTTATCAGATTTTTGTAACCTCCTTCCCTAATTGTGGTCTTTACGCCTTTTGATATATTGACATCTGCTTACATACACGATGTTTGCTTTAGCATTGTTTTGAAGGCACAACTCTATGTGTAGATTTACATATCATGAGTTACTGCTTCGCTTTGCTTTCTTTAATTGTCGCGTCATTATTTTTTCTTCTTATGTCGATAACAGAATAGTTTATTGAACATAAACTTACATTTCGGTGTACTTAGTTAGTACTTAGCAAACTAGCGGTCATAAAAAATAATGTCCTATAGTACAATAGTAATCTATTGTGTAATAACCAGGAATAACGTGAGATCCTGACCATGCTCAGGATGAGAGATAAGAATAATCAAAGCTTCCAGCCGGTGAGCCGGTGCCATGCCGTCGTAAATAAGTTTATCTTATACTACATGTATCAGTATTGGTGTGACTCATTTCTGCTGATACTTACAGAAATTTCCATCTCATCTCAGCTACACTGACCCGAGGGAACACTAACAAAGCCAGGCAAACAAATTGTGCTATGATGCATAAGCTACCGATAAAATCGGTAATAAGGCATTACCGGTAATGCCTAGGCAATAACGTTCCTAATGTTCCTAAAATTGCAGTTTTTGGGTCAAATTCTTAATGTATTTTATCAGTTGATTAAGCAGTTAACGGGGAATCAATAAAGTTTTTCATATTACAGGTTTGAGGTTACACTTTTCGGATTCACCGTGAACTGCTTAATTACACTGCTAAATTAAATATTTATTAAAGATTGGATATATTTACCGGTAATGCCTTATTACCGATTTTCACGGTAACACATATACGTAACCACACGGGATGATTTTACTTCTCGTGATCGGCTGATTAGACTGAAAATTCACTCGGCTTGATTATAATTTATAAATTCGCACGTACGCTATATTGCATGCCCACACTACGATATAAAATAACATTTACTACCATTAATCAGTTAATGCAAGATATAGTTAGATCAGATCCACAAATGTACTACACAAGCCTATTTCTTCTTTTGATTTCTACATTTGACGCTGTTTGCAGAAATTAGAACATGTGCAAAATTAACTAGTTAGTGTTGAGAAAATATCTTAAATAGTTAATTACGACTACAAAATGATTATTATTATCGCCAATACTTTTACCAAGGTACATATTGTCACAATATAGCATCTGTAGAAAATTATGCCACAATTCAAGCCTCTGCTGCCAAGGTATTGGCTTTTTTAAATTTAAATCAGCCACTAAAATTAGGGTTTTCATTTATGAGAATCTGTTACTTTTGGAAATATTGACAATAAATGAAAATCCTAATACTATTGGCTGGGCTTATTTAAATAAAAAATAGTCATTGGTAGCAGACACTTGAATTGTGACATAATTTTCTACAGATGCCGGATTGTGGCAGTAATAGTACATATGAATAAATGAAAAACTATTAGCTAGAAATTCCCCTTTTTATCATGTACTTTTGTTTGCAAAGATATTCATTCTATCGCAAATAGAAGTTACATATTAAATATTATAATTTATATGAAATTTAAGTCAAGAATGTATATCACAGCGGGATTTATTTTTTGCAAAGAGAAATTTTGCATAACTTTTAAGTATGGGATCGATTCGGTACACCATATCTAACCAGAATAGGAATTATACATTTTGTTTATAAGTATCTTAATTAAGAGCTAGCTGTTAAATTGTTCATTGACTCCAAATTGGGATTAGATCTTCTTGAAGTTATGATGTTCATTTTATAAAATATCTCTAATGTGAAACACTTAAAAAGCAATTAATTGAATTGAATTAAATTATTGCGTGCAATTTATAGAAAATATAATGATCTCTAAAATGAATAATATGACGATAACCTACCTTTTTTATTTCATTCGCATATAATTTTGGAGACTCGGAAGATGCTTTGCTATAAATACTTTACGTAACTATGAGCAGGGACAATAGAATAACCGGGCTTTGTATTCTCTATACAAATATTTGATTACCGTTTGTTTTAAGTATAATCACAATTCTATTTTACCATTTGCTTTATATTTGTGGATCCCAAGCAGAACAATGGACTGTACACGCTAAGCCAAGCTATTAGAAAACGGTTTTACATAATACATTTCTAAGTACATAAGTACTACTGTGTTAAGGAAGTCTTGATGATTTGTCTGTCCTTTCATTTTCGTCTTCCATGGCCATGGGAAAACGAACGTTAGTATTGCTTGGTCTCTTCTCCCGTCCACACTGAAGAATTTAGCTTACACAACTTACTTATTGCCTATTGTTTGTATTATATTATTTTAATAGCAACATTAAGAATCAATTTGAGCCAGTGTATATTTGTTAGTTTTGATTTTCAAGGACTAAAACTGCTATATTCCCTTGTCAGCAGTAAACCAAACAGGTACAGTGTTGTTCTAGATATTTACGGCTTTCATTTTATTAAGTATATCAGCATTTGGTTGCAAGTGTCGTTAAAGTTCATATCCATCACTGACTTCTTAAACGGATGTTGAATCAATATATTTTACTATTTACCCGAGCTAGCTGTACTAAATATTACCGATAAATAATATGTATAGTATTTTCTTTTTATAAACTTACAGATAAAATAACATAACTCAACATTTTAAACAAATCTTAGAAGACCCATTTTGCAATATCAAATATATAATTAATTTAATCTAATTTCAGGTTGTCATCGAAGTTACTGAGAGAGATAGTACAAGACAAAATACACATATTCATAGTAAAAAGGCAAAAGTCTAATCAAAAGCCGTTTTTCAAAAGAAAAGTGTACCCACTGAATTCCTTACTCCAAACATCCTTTCATAGAAGAAAAAATTTATGGCGTACTATTTTTACAGGTAATTAAAATCTTTTGTGGATTTAAAATAAAATATAATCCTACTGTAAAATACGCAATTGCATCTAATGGAAAGAATTAAACGGGGGTAATATTCCAAAGCACAAAGGTATACTTTAAGGATAGCTATAGACTTGGTTCCTTACATTTCGATTCCTTTTCCACTGTCTCTCTCAGAAATCAATAAAAAATGGTTGGCAAGAGCAGCTGACAATTTCCGAAAGATGTATCGTAAAGGGTCATTGGGATTTTTTTTTTCAAAAGCTGCCACTGGAAAAATGTCGGATTTTTTCCAAAAATTTGAATTTTAAAATTTCAGGCAACCGTGGACTAACTCTAAAAATCTACACTCGATTTGAATTTAGTTTCCTATTTCGGGTTCCTTACTTCTCGCCGTTTTAGTGTTTGAAAAACTAGTATTTTATGAATAACCTTATGACGTCGTTCCTGGGACAAAATTTGAAAAAACTAAACCGCAATAACTTTCAAATTTAATCATATGAATAAATTCTATCATATTCATATGATAGAGTAGGAATTGCAAAGCATAAGGACGTAGTCTGCCAACCTTAATAGATATATTTTAATTTATACAAGAATTCCAGATGATATAACAATATTACAAAAATTATTTAATTTTTCCATCTATTCATGGTTTGTTCTCCAAAATGGTAATGTACCTATCGGTCTATTGCAAAATTCGTCAAAAAACCACAATATTGTGGAATAAATAATCGATTTAATCTTACCACAGATACCATGTTCCGCATGTTCACCAACAATATTCTCTCTGACTACATACAAATTGCCCTTTAAGCATAGTTACTTGAGAAAACGTAAACCAAATAAAAATAAATAAGGCTACAGTACTGAAAAATAATGTGATACATCTTGTGTCAATGATTATGTTAAAACAGGTGCCAATTTTTATCTAGGATCGCGAACGATCCTGCAGCTTGAATGCACTCATCTCATCACCTGCCTGTAACTTGAATACACTTTTGACTGAAAGGATTTTTCATTAATGCTCTTCAAAATCAGGTACACAACTAATTCCTCAACGTAACATTTTCATTCGAACTCAGTGCTTGTGCGTAATTGCTTTTTTATCCTACAAATGTGAATTAAGAAATCTACCTACATATTTATAAACTGCTTTATTATTGTTTAGGATGTGAGGATCCTTTCCCAAAATATGAAGATAAACTCAGGATGATTAGCTACTACATGATATTACAGAAGGATTAAAATAATGCCTTCATGGATGAGCAATTGTTTACTACGTCTTCACCGATGATTTATCTGCAATCTTGGTTACCTAATTAAATTTTTTATAGAGTTAAGTACGTATGACTTAGTAGTCTAATTTAAACCAAGCAACCAAAGGTTTCCCATTAACACGGGGTAATTGAAAGCATGTAGATTTTAAGTCACATTAATTTAGGTGTCCTGGATCAGGACATTTAGGATAATTTGTAAATTTTTTCCTCCTCCTATCTTTGCCATCTACTGTTAGTACATGAATTAAAAATGTAGTTCAGAATATTTAGCTCTGAATTCAACAATTGTTTCCGTACCAAAAATATTTTTAATGAAGTGTGGAGTCCCCCATGCGGGTACTGGGACTTTCGAAATTTAAGCTAATATTTCTGAATGAGAAGCTAAATTTTAAAATTATCTTAGCGTTCCAGAAGTATTTTTACAATACTTCTGGGAAATTCTTTTACAATATAGAATATATAATATACATGTAGTTAGGATTTGTATTTAACTCTATTTAGTAGTGACTTACAACGAAACAATTAGTTGCCCTATTAGGCACGAATAATTCCATTTGTCTCTGCTAACAAGTGATACAGTAGACTTGCATTGTGAAAAGGAAATCTTGTAAATCCACTCAAATGACCTTCAAAGTTACTGCATTTTAAATGGAAGTTTGGTATTTGTAGTTGTATGGAATATTATTTTAAATTTTAATCTAGTTTAGGTTAGGCTAAAAAAATCAAGGCATGACTAAACATGAAAACATAATATTAAATATTAAATTTCAATAGCAAGCATGGAAATATATGCATGCCTAGAGAAGTCAAGGCAGTAGAAATGTTTAAGATTCTGTCTGAAAACGCAGAACCATCAATACAGGCGAATAAAATTACATATTTTAATGGGCATTGGCGACAAGATAACGGATGACGTGTTACAATCACACACTGTAGGGGACCAAAAAATAAATCAGAATACCCAAGACCCAAGTATGTATTATGTAAGTAAGTCTGCAGCTTATTGCAAATCAAGACACTTTTTACGAGTCATACATACATGATAATATTATTTCCATACAGCAAAGATTGGCATGGTATATGGGTACGTGCCTTTTATGGCTTATTTTATTGCAGTCGAAAGGCCAAAAGCCAGAAACCTCAGAATCTTCAGACAAGAGTCTTGAATATTTGGAGTACTACAGAAATCAAATACTGATAAGTATTACATAGTATATGCATATTATACCTAATATGGCTAATAAGTAGGCATGTCGTTAATCATAGCAGAGTACTATTATATTTAGTTGCAACTGTGTAGAGTGTAGCTACATGTGTGTTTTCTAATTCTACACCAAATTTTACTCATTTCTGCCACTAGGAAGTTCAATACCTACTCTGTCTGCATTAGGGTTGTCAGTCTGATTCCGACCCGATTCACTTAAACTAATTGTATTTAAAAACGTAATATAAAAATTCAGTTTAGGTGTCCTGGTAATGACATTTAGATTAAATTGTAGCTTTTATGTTCCTTCTATCTTTGCCATTTAATGTTTCGTGGATTAAAAATGCAGTTCAGAATATTTAACCATAAATGAATAACAATTAAATTACATTATTTTACTAAATGTAATTGCAAATTACAATTAACAAAACATTTTCTAATGGAGATTGGAGTACTTGGATATCGAACTATTAAGTATCGACATTCAAGCTAATATTTCTGAGCGAGACTTTTAAAATTTCAAAAACCTAATATTTATTTTGATAATAACTCTATGTATGTAGTTATTGTATGTAACTCAAATATCCATTTATTGCAGAATTACTGTATTACTGGCATGTATAAATGCATGTGCTTTTACTGAAAAGTAACAAAAGAATCGTAAAGGTATCTAAAGGTTCTTCCTGTCATAAAATGTAAACCCAACAAATATTTAGGTTTCAAAGTCCGATCCGACTGATTGTCATCCATACTCCAGATTTCATAGTACATTTTTGATAATTGTAATGTTGTTTAGGTTGGGTTAGAACACGCAATGCATGAATATCTGTAACAATATTGATTAGTTGTAAATTTCATATTTTAGTCGCTGTGTGGTATGGTATCCACACCGCAGAATATATAATTGATACGACACAGACACTGGTCTGCCCCGTTTTGTACCACGCACTCTACGTTTAACGACCGGTGCCATACCTTCAGCTATGGCTTCACACGATGTCCTAACAATGCAACTTAATAAAAGATGCGAAACATCTTTAAATTTTGTTTCATTTTTGGATGCTAACAATTGTGTATAAATATGCACCTCTGTTATCTCCTTGATTTTTACCATCTCACTAATGAATTTGCAAAAGAGTAAATATTGTAACTCTAAGTTTTCAAAAAACTGAGCCTCGCCAGTCCCTGCGATCAATTCCAAATAACCAACCGAAATAGCCAATTTAACAAGACTAGCAAACTCAGGGGGAGTGACTTGTCTGGTATGAGCAATTATAACCTTTTCCAAAGAAAATACATTCTCCATTAGCTCAAATAATTTTGGTTTGTTGGTAACCAACCGTTCCTTCAGATCAGCAACTACCTTTTCAATAAATGAGCTTAATTCTCGTCTCACAATTTGTCCGAGTCCCTATTCACATTTTACCTCCTGTTTACACGGAGGAACATTTTTCAAATTCGGTTTTTGACTCTTGACTCAGTATAATATTAAAAATATAATACTTAAAAATGCAATAATTTTAGCTGGAATATTTGAATAGTAGAAATAAAAGGATAGAAGGATCTTTAGCTGGATTGTTCAAAAGTCAATTGTGTACTTTATATTGTGAATGGATTAATACAAATTAGGTGTGTGACGTGAGAGTTACGAAATTAAATGAAATTTTTGTAAAATTCGGAATTTTTGGAGTTATCCAGAAAATTTAAAGTTTTAATACTTTAACTGCTATTAGTAAGAAAGGAAGATGCCTCTTTTCTTAAGGCTCGCAGGCCCCTTTTTATATTAATTTCTTATTATAAACTACCTACACGTTACTAACACGTGTTTAGCTTAGCCTAATATTACTTGACTTGAACTTCTGAATATAAACCTATATAGTCAGAAATCCAAGTTGTACCCTTAATTGTATAATTAATATTAGTTAACTTTATAGGGTACTTATTTAAGTCAGAGAAACATTGTCTCTTTACTTAAGCATAATTATATTATTTATCGTTATCTGCTAATAAACTACTTATTATGTATATTAGCTAATATATTTAAATCTACTTATAATTATTGATGGTGTTTTCTTACACAATTAATGTTCATTATTAGTAGTATATTAGTATATCTATATCTTTTACCTATGCATAATATATTTTAATCCAACTATTATAATATTATACTAGTTACATTACTTAGGAATGTAACAATTACAATAATTATTCATCAATATGTAATAATTAGCTATTACATGTAATAACTAACTTCTATATGCAATATATAACTTCCGTATGTACTTAATAATTTATATATGCACTTTTTAATTTCTATATGTACCAATTAACATTCATATGTATTAATTAGCTTCTATATGTAATAATGAATTATTTTATTACCAATTCGTCATATTCGTCAATTTGAGACATTTTTAAGGTTGGCTTTCACACTCAGGATTTTCCAAATGCCTAAGACTCTGAAGTGGTTAGTTGTTGATCATTTGTTAATTAGTGACCAAATGGGTATTATTGAGGGATTATTGAAATCATTATTGGTAGGGTTGATTTATGGTCTCAATGATTTCGATTGGTCAAGTCATTGTCATGATTCATGATATCGGTAAAGGAATAACTCCAATCCCTAATTATCAATAAAGCGTAAACTCGGAATTTTTAAGGATGGCCCATGATTGACTCCCACTTATTACTGTAACAATTATTTATAATACTTAAAATGGATGCATTATGTAGAATATAAATAAATATATGCATATTACTATGTAGTATGTACTTATGAACGATTTTGGAAAGCAAAGAATTGAAAAATAAAATGATGATGTAGAGAAACTTGGATTTTCATACTGAGATTTACATCATTTATTTGCATGAATTTGTATTAAACTAAAATATTTGTACACATCGCACCGATTAGATTTATTACTACTAACAAGGATTTGCTCTCAAAAATTAAAATTAGTAAACAAAACAATGGAAAGGATATTCGTTAATGGTTACCATTATTTGGAACACAACTCATTATTATACAATATAACGTGATCGTCGTACACAAATCCGCGTTTATTGACTTCTTGTGCAATTATTTACAAGACTATCGTTTGCTGAAAGCGTTGCGCGTTGGATGATTTGCCAATACAAACCAACCTGGTTAACCGTTAGGGAAGCAAATTATGTTAAGTGCGTGCTTCGTGTAGTCAACATACACTTGGACAACGTTCAAGTTTTCATCTAAAAATGAATACAATTAAATAATATATGCAATCAGTACTACAATATTTGACACACAGCAAATATACGAGTAAATTTACGATATCTACTATTTCCATTGCAAATGGTCGATCCCGGAAAATATACCGATGGACGGCATTTCCATTCAAGATTCTCATACTTATCCAGTTAAATGGTCGTCTAACTTTTTATTGTCGGGACTAAATTTCACTTTTAAACATGAGTGGTCATGGTCGAGTTGAAGATTCCGATTTTTTCC
>JAQFYC010001936.1:0-29400 GCA_034694165.1 Tomocerus mixtus | reverse complement strand
CACTAGGGGCTATGAAAGTGTAAATCCGCTCCTTTCTCTTCTGGTTTCGTTTGATTTCATTTTAAAGGGATAAAATAGCAACAGTGTCGTTACATTAATTCACAAAACCCGCACCACACTTTATCCAGCGATAGCGACCATACTGAGTAAGTAAGTAAGTGTACTCATGTCACAGGCACAGAGCTCAACCGGGCATTTACTACTTTATTTTTCAGAAAAACTATCTAGCAGTTATTTATGCAAGATTTTAATTGATTTATTAGTTTAAAATAAATATTTTATGTTAGCATGCGCATGCCTGCAAAAATTGAAAGAAACGAAAAATGGACCATGCCCGACCCACATGACAAGGTTCCTGATGATATTTTGTGCCTACAACAGATACAAAGTGAGTGAGTGAAGAGATGAGGATGAGAGGAGAGCAGACCAGGACCAGACCACCATCTCTCTCAAGGGATTAGCTATTGTTAGTAGTAAATTGAGCAATTCTAGGAAATTCTTGTCATTATCACAGCAATAACGATGTCCTATTTGTCAAAGTTGCGATACACCATCATCCCACGTACTAATACTAATAAATGTATGTATGTACTTACTTGTGTATTGTATTCTACTTTACTTTCCCCAAATCTTCCACTTGGCACGGCAGAGGATTGCACATTGCATTGTAGACAGATAAAGCACAAGACAAGATAAATATTTACTTTGGACTCTCATCTACTTTCATAAAGCCATCATCGCTTTCTCTTTTTTCATATTCTTCTTATAGGAGTTCCTGTCCTGTGTTCTGTGTATAGGAAAATCCGCCTCCCAATTTATTATGCTAAAAATCCCTCAAAGTTTACTTTACTTACCCAAAATTAGCACCAGCTACTACACACATTAGTGTTTCTCTTCTAGAGCAGACGGCAGACACTGCATTGGTTTTGGTTGGTTTAGCTTCTGACTTTCCATGATGGGAGCAATAATTTTAAACAAGATAAATAATAGACTCTAATCGCATCAGATGAATGGGTCTTATGATAGTAATACAATAAACTACACAATTTTATTACTCCAGTTTGGATTTGGAATATACATACGTACGTACACATGTATGTCTTATCAGCAATTTTCACAAATTCACCCAGACGTGGACAAATATCCAGTTTTACGACTTTAGGGCTCAACCTAATTCTACGCTTGACTTACCTACTCCTTCCATTTGGTAGACATTTGCAACTGTAGATAAGTTTCATGCATATTTATTCGTTTACTGTTTACCTACAAAATTTAATACTGTTCTGCAGACAAAACAGGTAGGCAACTAACGGTGCTTTGCTACACAAAACCACAACACAACGTATGCTTGAAATATGGTTTGGGTTGTTTTCTTTGTGCTATGTTTCGGGAAAACAAATGAGGATCTATAAAGAGAAGAAAGAACACTATACTAACAGAAGTTATACTAGAAACCCTACGATATAGGTATTTAAGTTGTGATATTTATGAGGAGCCTTAATAACAACTGTTTTTATGCGTACCTTTTAAAATTCATCCCCTGTTTAATTACTATGTGAATTAATAATTTTGTTAATAAGTGATTCAAAGCACTTTTCAACTACAGTTTAGTTATGTGCACAATGCAAAACGATGTTAATGTTTTCCTGTTGCCCAAAATAGCTAAAGATTAATAATTGCTAAAATGCATACCTTTTCGTTAAGCTTCCCTTGAACAAGTCCACGGGGTTCGTCATTTTAGGGTACCTAATATTTTCGATTGTTTCTTATACAGTTTTAATTCTTCAAACCTATTTCAATGCGTTTTGGGCATGTTTATGCAATAGGTATGAAATAAATTTAGGATGAGTGTTAATGTAAATAATTGTAAGACTGGAAGACATATTTTATTAGAAAGTAGTGATTTTACTCATTTTTGATACAATGAGATTGAGCAGGTGGTCATGGACATTCACTGGATTCAACTGAATTTCAGTAATGACATTGCAGAGTGATGTTCATTTTCACTTGTAGTTTTTTCGTGTCTTTTACTACTCCAAGATTATTTTTCGGATCTTTGATTCTTGTAGACAGTAGAGCAGATTACTTAATTTTTCTTGTATGTTAGTTTTCGTTTTGTGTATATATGTATTATGTATGTACAAAGCTATTCTCTATTAGTTAATTACTTCCTTATTTATTTACATTTGTATTGTATGTATGTAATGTCCTCCTTATATAATAGCTTAGCCTATCTGTACTTATGTATACATATCCGTACTAATCTGTATATTGTATATACTTACTATACTGTATTATCATTAGGATATTTATTTTACACATCACACTTAGTAATTAAGTTAGTTATTACATAGTTATTACATGTTTAGTAAGCATTATGGGTTATGTTACTTAAGTACTTCACTTAATTACTTACATACTAATATTCATCTAGCATTTAATTTCCCTACGTTCGTATATTGTAATTACTTAGAATTAGTTAACACCCTTAAGAAACGCTAATTATGACAATAAATTGACCTGTAGTACCCTTTAGTTATCCTTTACTGTGTAATGTGTTTATAGTTAATTAGGCAGTATGCTAAACACTATAAATGTATTAAGTACAATATAACAGACCGCAAATATAATTAACAAACTTACAGTTTACGATATATACGTGTGTATGCGCACTGTAAATACTTTAAGTAACTTTTATGTGTATACTGCCATTATAAATACTATGAATTGTTAGTAGGTCTGAACAGTTAGCTCTTGAGTATACTGATAATTCATTATTCACAAGCTTGGCATATGAAGGTAGTTAAAACTCGTATGTATCATACATAACAACTGACGCTAAGTAGAAATAGAAACCAACCAACCAACGAGCACAGTACAGATACAGTAAAACTTTAAGTTTACATTACATTACATTAGGCTGAACTCTGAACTGCATTGCACTTCCTTTGAGATTTGGCGTGTCAAACTCTTAAGTGCTAAAATTATTTGTTTTGGCACAAATGAATCACATGAAACACTTCAAGGAGTCATATCTAGTATCTTTTGTATTATCAACCAGTTATTCTACACAATACAATACAGTAAACAGTACACATAAGTATAGTATACTAAATGCTTCGTATAATAATATGTATGTAATGTATATTAACAATAACAATCATAATTTACTCTATAATGATCATATTAATTAGCTCATCTACTCTTAATATGCATCCACGTGGCACTCTGTCACTGTCACTGCCTTCTCTAGTTTATTTGTATCTCCATCTTAATATTACTTAGCACACTGCCTGATAGAGTCTTATTTACTTACATTAAATATTATTTACCCCTGTTGAATTGTTTAATCTTTTATTAATCTTGTATCTGTATGTATTAAATTATGGCAGCTGTTGAGTGTTTAACGGTGTGCACTGTGAACTATGCTTAAGTAGCAGTAGCACAGTTATGTGTAAGTACATTCTACACATTCTACAAATACAACTGCTTCCTAAATGTATACTAATGCAATATCTTTCCAAAAAATTCACTTGAAAAATTTACAGTATATGTAAAGTAGAAAGAAACTGTTGCTAATCCATTTTCTTTTTTAGACTTAAGTAAAAGACTCATAAGCATATACTATTTAGGTCAATAGCTAGCATTTTATATACTACAAATACTATAAAGAAAATTAATGTCTTAATGCCCCAGTGCATCTAAATGGCTTAAGATAAACGAATGAATAGTCTTTCTAGTAGTTTTAGTTCAAATTCTATTTAGTTTTAATAGTGTTGCTATTTTAGTTTAGTCAACGATTGTCTCACACGATTGATCAATAAATACTTTATTGATTGATAGTAGAGTTACTATTTAATATATTAGTTATATTTATGTATGTCAATAAGTATGGAAGCAGTTTTACATACAGGTAAGTATTTATACGATGGAAATTAATCTCATAATAACTTCGTAAGCTAGCACTTAAGAATTTCCAGTCTCTCGTAGGTAACCGAGCTACAAATAAATTCTAACTTACGTAAGTAATTAGTAATTACATAACGTTAATTATAGTAATTATCAGTAAATGGATTTATGTAATGCCTAACGTAATTATACATAGGCAAGTCAATTCGTTTATATCATTACGAGTACAAAATGCACTGAATTTTGCGAAACAATTTAGATAAAATCTTTGTGTAATGCATATAAATGGGTTAGTAATAAAAGGTAAACTACTTAAGTATTTAAGTAAGTTAAGTGTACTTAAGTACGGATGTATAACAATAGATAATAATAAAGAGATGAATTCCATATTTCCACATTCTGCTCTCATTTTTAGTGTATTTATATATTAGCACCGTGCGTAGGTTATTTTAGTATCACACAACCCTGACACGGCACTAAGGTGAGTATAAAACAGATCTAACTCTATATTCATCAATTATTTATTACATTAGTAGAACAACACTGACCTAGATAGTATTTATTATTAGTAACAAGTCTACGTATCAGTATCAGTATCAGTACTAGATCTTAGAGCAATTAGATAATATTAATATTTAATATAGGAAATACCACATCGAAAAGAGAAATCATTTTGCTTTCTCTTTTATTATTTATGTATGTAATAATATTTTGTTACCGAGCGAGCAGTCATGTCCGTAGTGTTGTACATATTTATTATGTAAACTTAGTTTCTATGTATTCCTATAGATAGACTTACCTTTACCTTACCTTACTTTACTTTATTATTTTAGTGACGATGTTCTTGACACGGTGAAAATCCTATTAGCTGAAAGAGTGTGTCTTGTCTCTACTTAATATTTTAATTTTGACGTAATAAATTATAAGTACGACTTTCAGTTCTGCATTTGCACATGCATACATACAGCTTTCTCCTATACTGTCTGTGTTCTGTGTCTTTATGTCACGTTGCTGTATCTTCCCATATTAAACTTTCCCTCTGCACTGTACAATAATAAAACAGTACCTACCTTGTGTAGTAATGACATAAATTGCATGTATTTATACATAAGTGAAAAATGAATGAATATTAGTTCTTGAACATGTCCACCTTTAAATTTCAAATTGATTTTAGTTTCACTAGCGCATATAACGTAAGTATGTATACTGTTTTTATACCACAATTAATTAAGTACTTAATTATGTGTGTATTGTATTTTCAATTTATAGTTATAATTCATCACCTCTTCGCAACGGGGAGGATCTTTGCTGGAAGTCACGTCTAAAAATTATAAATATCCGAGCTTCTTCCGGGAATTCAGTCAGAATTATGTAATTAAAAGAGATTAAATAAAAAATTGGAGAAATTCCATGATGAAGTTGGCTAGTTTTAACAAAGCGACCTTTAAATGCACACCTACCTGAAACTACATACACCTCATTGAACAAGTTCTGTTTTCTCAGTCTGCTGGCATTCATTTAAATTTTAGCTAGAAGTAGAACAACGTAAGCTGGTATGTTGGTATGTATTTACTAAATAGTACAGAGGAAGTCACAAAGTTTTACCATTTTGTTATTTATTTAGCTCGCGTAAGGTAGGTAGTATGTATTTAATTAGAGTAAATTTATGTAAATTAACGAGGTGGATCTGACCTGAGGTGACCTCGCTAGGCCATGCCAGAAAAATCAGCAAACTGAACAAAGGCACCAGAATTTAGTATTTGTTGGAAACTGTTTTTGTAAGTTTATGTACATGTGCATGGTTCACTAACTGAAGGTAAAAGTAGTGTCTGTAATGTTACATAATGTAATATACTACGGTAAGAAGAAGGATTGTATAATGTTATATAGTATAGAACAGAGGGGAGGGTAAGGTTAGGTAGATTTGTTTAGTTGGTTTGGTAGGTAGCATATTTCCAGTCTCATTTCATTATATTATAATAGTTTAGTAGGTAAGGTTAGGTAAGTTGTCCTCGGATGCATTAGATGTCGAGTTCTTGGCCATACTGCTGTTTGGCAATGGTAGATATGACTTTGTCGATAGCCTCAGAATAATCGTACAGAGCCGGGGCTTCAAATAGAATCCAAATAGTTCCTCCAAAAAAGGCAATGTTGAAGAGAAGGAGAAATATTCGATCCATTACCATAGCCACAAAGCCCCAATCTTGATCTTCCTAGAAAATATTCAGAAAAAATCCCTTTTAGCGAAAAGGCGATGGATAAAATTCAAGAAAGACTTCTCTTACACACATAGACACTACCACTACACACGTATGTATTTGTACGTACATCTACATAGTCGTAGTTTAGTTTAGTTCAGTTCAAGTTCTGTGAGCAGACACAGACAGACGTGCGACAGAACAGACTTGACTTGGCTTGACTAACACTTATATTGTGCTTTCTCTGCTATATGTATGTATGTACATACAGATGTGATATTACATAACATAACAGCACCAGCACAACAAACGACTTTTCTGCCTTCCCTTACTTTACTTTGGAGTTGACTATATGTAACTAAAGAAGCCTTTATGCCCTGCATTTTCCTTGAAAATTCACTTGGGTTCCTTGATTTAAGTAGTGGCACACTTTACTTTAACGCTACAAAACTCTATAAAGAATGTCACCATCAAAATATAAATTGCACTTCATTTCTCAATGTTTACGGCTGAAAATCTTCCTCGAGTGCGACACTGTACAAAATTGAGAGCAAGTCGTGACGTTTAAGCCAGGGAATCTATCTTACTAATAGCTCACTTGAAATTCCTATTTATTTTAATTCAAACCATTACTAACAAAAATGCTCCTTCTATCAACTGCTCTCTAAACTCCATTTATTATAAACACATATTTAACGCTTCTATAATTCCCAATTGGACAAGGCACCGACTATAAAGGAAAACCTACTTTTCTTTTATACTAAATCGGCTATATAATATTACTTAACAGTATAATGGTAATGGCACCCTCTGTCTGGACGGAAAATAAATGTAGATAGAGCACTTCTATTCAATATCTAGATTAACTGCGAAAACATTATCCTATTACATTTTCTCTACATCGACTATTAGTATTAGTGCCACAGCTCACTAAGTAAATCCAAAATTAGCTTTTAGTAATTTTGAAAACCTGAAAAACTAGTTAAGTGCCTAAGCGGGTATTAATATTTAATAAATATGTAAGATATACATTCTGGGAACAGAAAAAAACATGAGAAATCTACTAAACATAAGGTTACGTAATTATACTCGACATAAATTATTTTACTATTGGCATTATACTTTAATTATTTATTGCATGAGTATTTAGCGAAGATTCTTTACCTGCTAAATCTACCGGGATCTTTTCTGTGCAGTAGTATATACATATACAACACTAGATATCTGGATGTGAATCGGATTTTAACCTTTCGGTTTGAATATTTTGTGCTTGTTTGGATTTCACTACTAAACCTATATATAGCATAGCGTTTAATAATATATTTTAGATATTTAGGATGTTTTGTATGCATTGGATTGTATCGTAAGGATGCCTGTAAGTGAAAAGAGAAATTTGCGACAAAACAAATAAATCTTCTCCGAAATCGAATGTCCTTACAAATTTCCTTAACTCGACAGTGACATGAATTGCTTTAACTCTTAGCAGTACTGCTGTACGCCCTTACGCTATGCAACATGCAATTTTATCTGTGAGATTTACAATGTAGTAGTAGTAAATCTTGCAGATAAATTTCTACAGGATACTTTTGTCAAGATTTGATAGATCTATTCTTTAAAAAATAGATCAAAACACGAATTTTGCTTAGGTCTGTCCTATCAGTTACCTGAATCATATAACATTTATATTGTCACATTTGCATAAATTAAACTTTGCAATCTTCTAATTGCCAAAACGTAAAAATATCAAAAAATGACGAAAATACGAGTAGAGCTTGCATTCGAATGCAGCATTTTGCTCCATAAATCATATTTATGGAAAAACTATTGCAATAGGTATGAGATATGAGTATGGAGCAGTTTAGAATAGACAATAGTGTAAAGGTACCTACTTAGACAAACATAAAAGACACATTGTTAGTTTAAATGCATTATTAATATCGCCACTTTTCGGTATCATCTTTTCTGATCAGTGTTCTTCAATAGTATGCATGCTCTCAAAAGAAAACGGAGGATAAGCTAAAGGAAGTATGGAAACAATGAATGATATTGAATGAAGATCCGAAATAAAGATAAGTCATGAAGAACACTTGAAAGAGATGTAGTTTGTGAACTTTCAGCCATTTAGATTGAAGATACTGGGGAAAGGATACATGTAATACAGCACAAGCTGAATATCTATCTAGAGATGCTCTTTACAAACACAGTTACAACGTATTCCAATTACTTTAGTGAACACGCATACACGTTATACAGCTGTGTATAATATATTCGTTCTATTGTATTTTATGTTATTTCCCTAAGTGACATTTCATCATATTTATATTCAGAAAAACAACGTCATGGAATCTATAATATTATTTATAACATTAACCATAGTTAGCCCAATGTCTTTGTTCCTGAAAATAAAAGAAAGAAGGTATCTTACGGAATCGAATTCATCCTGACGTTGCATATGAGTTTGAATGAATTGAACATTATGGATGGCTTTTTGTATCTCAAAAGGATATTTCTTCCTGGGATTGTCAGGCTCAGGTCCATTAAGTCCATAGGATGTGGAAGCTGGACCAGGGAATCCTTCAAGGGCTCCTTGTTCCAAGAATCCGGAAAAACCTTGTAGACTTAATCCGCTTAGACGTGACACTCCTTGAAAACCATTACACCCTTCTTCTCGGGATCCGGTCGGACTATTTCGTGCTAAGAATTCACAAATCCCAAATAGAACATTAGTTTACTTATACCATAGCCAGCTAAAATAATCTTAGCAATCACAATGATCCGCCTGTTGCCAACAATGTCAACTCAAGCTTAGCAACTACACTATAATTCACTAATGGCTCTTTTTTACTCCAAATATCTACAGATAAGCAAGCAGCAAGCATAAGTCTGTTCATATTATCTGAACCAGAAAGTTGTCGCTATTGCTACATACAATATGTGTGTACAAGCTTAAAGCTTATGTCATCACTTAGCAAATACAAATTCATGTCGAGAAATTCGTGCCAAGTAAGTAAGTAAAGTTGTAGGTTGTAGAACATAAAAAATTTTACCTATAGAGATGTAGATTTGTAGTTTATGTCTGTGTATTATATGTATACATACATTTAAAGTTATTATATGAATTTGTGTACGATTTTCTGATATCTAAAAAATATTTAACTGGATAAGTGAACGGAAGGAAAGGAATGATGGCCAAGGGAGCGAATAAAGTATAAGTAGAACGTAGTTAAGTTACTAAACACACAAAAAATGAAATGCACCGGAAAATGTTAGGTTTTGATATTTTCAAAATACAATTTGAGTGTGAAGTACTATGTATGTACAAATAGTACAGAGAGACGGAGGTTGGAGTTGGAGATTGCTAAGAATATTGCGCTATTTCAACTTTCCTATTTATTTTCTTTCACATCACATACTGAGAAAACAGAGGGAATGGCAAGCAGACATTTCATCCGGCCACTTGAGATGTGTTGTGATGTGATGTGAGGAAATACATAAAAGTACACAGAATTTCTCTACATAAAACGGAGTGCATGGTGCATAATAAGATCCTCCGTCCAACTGGACCTCCGGGCTCCCTCTTTTCTACTTACTAAGTATGTACATATAGGTACTTTTACTTATACTTACACTACCTACTATGTAACTACAATATATAAGGAAATAACCGTACTTAACAGAAAGTAGAAAGTAGAAACCTTGGGAAAATACAATTTTCTAACGTGGTGTGACCTTTTCCCTCAAAGTCAACTCCAACAAAATATATAACACCAACCAACAACCAAATGCTATTATGAACTATGGCTCAAAAAATAAAATGCAATACACAATTTATTCTGGAATATTTTCTGCTGAGGTTATTTATTAGAGAACAGAACACATGAAGGGGAAACCCTGCCAAGGCAATGCAATGGCATGGGAAGACATTGCTAAACTCAAGTCAAGACTCAAGACAACTCTGACTCTTCAAAGACGTGTTCAAAATTTAATATAAAATATTGTAAGAAAAATATCTGTAGTATTTAGGTAGGTGTACTGTATAGTAGGTAGCTACTACTATTTATGTATATATTTACGTTGTTATACTACAGAGTTGTTTGTGTCCCTGTCATTTATATATTTATGTAAAGCAGTAGTATTCCGCTCTAGATTCTAGATGTGACATATGGGGGAAAGAAACACATCTGAACTGAAACAGTAGCCTAAACGAATCTATAATCTAGTATTAGGGCAGAGAATATTATTATTTTGGTCTATACACTTACATAGACATATCTTCCTAGAAAATTATAAGCCTACATGTTTGTAACTCCACCTTCTTGCTTTTGGCAAATAAATATCTATCTATCTAGTACTTGTTACAGTATTAATATTTTTGCTTATATATTATTTGTGTGCACCATTTGCGAATATTTTACATTGAGAAAGACAGAAATCTGAAAAATAAATTCATTACAGTACACACCTCAGTTTATATAATGCATCAATCGAAGAGTACGTACTTATGTACCGATACGAGGGAGTACTTAAGTGGTATGACCCCAAAGCATACCTAAATATGTACTTAAGTAGAATTACAGTGCAACATAGCAGATCATCGGAAATAAATGTGTTCTATTGAATAAACAAAGGGCGCACATGACACATACGTTGTACTAATACATAGTATACAAGGACAGTTGTCTAAAACTTTGCCAAAAGCTTTCTTCTACAACTTTGAGTAGTTGGAAAAGAAAGTGAAGTATAACATTACACCTTTTCCGTGAAATGAGCTCCTGGTTTATTTTATTCTTAGCCCAGTAAATTGGAACAGTGGAGCAAGGAGATCAATAGAAATAGTAAAGATGACATTTGTTGACCGTCATGTCCTCAAGAAAAGAGACTTCTGCGAAAATATCTACAGGCAGATACAAAAACTCTGGAAAAAGTGTCCATGCCATGGAATGCAGTACGTTGAACCCTTTTCCTTCGTTGGAAAGAAATCCAACAATTTGTGTTCTTACATAACGTACTACTATTACTATTAGTATCAGAGCACCATTCAGCTTAGCTTCTATAACTAAAGACTAAAGCTAAACTATATAGTAAATTCCATGTGAGAAAGAATAGTATTTACTATCTACGTATATACCAACCACCTACTCTAATCGTAAGTTACGTCCATTCGTAGCTTTAGCGTATCCGTCCCTAAGTTATGTGTAGGCCAGGCTCTTGCTTCAACTACGTATGTATGTAGTATGTATGTAAGTGTAAGATCCTGAAACTCTAGTTATTATATTATTATAGTGTAACTACCTAAGTACATAGACATTATAGATTTCTATATATACTTACGTAGGTAGGTACTAGCACGTCCTGAGCCTACAAGTAAACAAGAGTGCCCTGCCAATTTGCAGAAAGGATTAGAGTCTACTCCTGTAACTAAATCCAGTCAAGTTCCACTAAATCTAACGAAAGACTAAAATAGAGCTCAGAAAAAGAGCAATTCAGAAAGAATCTAAACTGGATGGTGGATTGGAGGAATGAAAAGTTGTGGATTACATTCGGAAATATTTCTACTGTATACTTTTCTGCTGAATACTCCCTCGCTCAATACATAAGAGAGAAAGATCCATTCTTCTACTTGCTGGACTTTGGTAAGCCGGTTTTAAGGAACTTAACAACTTACAAGTTCAACTGCCTTATTCGAACATCCAGTTAAATTGGCTACGTACAATATCTGATAGTACAAATATCAGTAACTAAAACATACACTGAGACTATGCACAACTAAGGAACGTGTTTTAATATTATAAGTACAAGTACAGTTAGATTTAGAGTGTCCTTTAAATATATTTATCTTATCTGTACTCTGTACACAACAGAAAGATGCACGATGACGATAATCTTCAAAAGAAGATTGCGAATTAAAACTAATATATATAGTGAAACGTCCTTCAAGCAATGGAGCACGGAATACAGTAGGGCAACGAAATTATATCTTCTTTTCCATCCCTACTGATAAAAGCAATTTACATTGGAGCAGATATTCCGACCAGAAATGTAAAATAATGTTTATAAAAGGGAAACATGTCTATATCTCTATAAAAGTAGGAGAAAGTAGATGTGAAGGTTGTTTAGTATTTCAGGACAGGGAAGAAGAGCCAGCGCCAAGCGAAGCCAAACCAGGCCAGGCCAGCACAAGCCAAGAAGGCTTAAGTCAGCTGCTAAATTATTTATGCTTGGAATTGGACACATATGTCCTGGGCTCCTGAACTTGAGATAGCGACTGGAATTTTCCTACTTCCGCCTTTATTCTTTTTAAATCCTAAACCTTTTTGGTAATAGAATTCATCCGTGAGGATTTAATTTCATAAAAAACATTCTCTACCTTATACATGCCGGAATAGTAACAAAATACTAAATATCTAATTCGTGTACTAGTTACTTTTAGGAGTTTTAGGATAGACACACAGATAGTAATAGTATAAAGTGTAATCCTACTCCAACTTTCAATTAATAGATAACAAGTTGTAAATTCCGAAATAGTTATAAATAGAGAATGAGAATGAGTTTGGACATTTTTTGGCTTCCCTTCTGTTGTAGTTGTAGTTGGATGTAGTAACTTTGGTTGTTTGTCTGAGATGTGACCACATGTAACGTAAGCACTGATCGAATTTGTAGATATCAGTTGGAGAATAGAATAGAATAGCCATCCGGATTGATAACACTGGTTTTTGTTGGCTAGTAAAAAGAAAGCAGAGAGAGAACAGAACAGAATGGACGTAGTCTAGTGAAAACGTCTGCTATGTATTTGTATTATTGCACAGATAGCTAGGTGGCTTGGCTTCCTTTGGCGGAATACTTTTTGTTGGCAATTGAACAAATGACCGTTGTTTTGTGAACACAACCACAACATTGTCTTTTCCCTTGGAATGTATAGAAAAAGCTCATAAAATGAAAATTTATTTTCTTTGTTTCAATGAAAGGATTAACTTTCGATAGCTCCCTCCTCCATTCACTTCACTTGAGTTGATGGGAAGGGATTTCATGATCAGACTTCTTTGCGTGCACTACTTTCTCTACGCCATGCCAAGCCAAAGCCAACTCAGAGACAGGGGAAGAGAGAAGGACATTAGACATTACACACATATACCATTTCCCATTACATCACAGTAGGTATAAAGTTGTACCAATAAGGATACATACGTAGGCACTTTATTTAAAGGTATCTCGACTAAAACTAAAAGTAAGTTAATACTAGGGGAGAAGAATCTACATTCTACATAATCATAATAGTAAATCTCCTTTTTTTGTGCCTACCACATGTTTCTTTTAAAAGTAATATAGGTAAAGGATATCTGTATTGCTGTGCGTAGCTAGATTTTCAGCGTTTTTATAGTTAGTATATGAGCCAGCTAAACGAACTCTATATATGTCAAGGGTTCAGAGTACAGTAGCAATAGTATAAATGTAGTCAAAGGGTGACTTCCTATGTAAACGATCCATCCAGTTATTAAATATTTTTGTGTTTTAATATTAATGCTAAAATTTCATTAAAATTCGTTGTGTCTGAGTAAAAAAATTAGATCACCGCATTATAGTTGGTTTGTAAATAATGATACATTTAATGATTTGATGATTAAAAACATCACACATACAGATACATAAGGTACACAACGAAATATGTTTCAAATTAGTACATAAAAACCAACTTTCATTTCCTATGAATACCTACATGAGTAAAAATATCAATAATAATAATTTCTTCGTCAAAATTCTCTGTGTCGTGTATTGGCTACTTAGGTTTCGTTAAACGATGAAAATTGTACAAAAGATATACACCGCATTTATGCACAGTAAATCCAAGTATTAATTGTGCTACTGTACTGTACCTGGTGGTACCGTGCACCTACGACTTACGTATACATATAGAAAAAGTACGTAGGAGGAATCAAATCGCATATATGTGTCAGAAAAGCTATATATCAGTAGTTAGGATATGGGCACCTAGTCAAGTCAACTAAACTAAAGCATATGAGGATTTTTGTATAAGAAACATTTTCGGACAGACGGACAACTCAACTTGGTTTTCTCAACTTGCCAATAAAAGGGAGAGTGCAAAGTGAAGGTAAATGTTTTGCCCTGCTCTACTTGTGTCTGTTTGGTTGAATTGGCCGTCTGAATGGACTTGAGTTGAATTCACTTGAGTTGAAACGAAATCTCCTGCCTACCTTTCTCCTCTCCTGTCTCCTCAGCTACACTAGTCTAAAGCGGATGTGAGTTAAGCGAGCCATACAAAACTCTTTCTCCTGCTCTGCCATTGCCATACACATACACATACAACTAACTACTACTACTTACTATCACCAAAGCCCTACCTAACACTAACATATCCAAATAGTAAGTGCTATTGGGTATTGTCAGATCAAGAGGTAGATTTAGTACATTGTTTTATATTCTACGTAAATACAAACTATACTGCCAGAACGAGACATTTATTAAAAAGCCGTGTTTTCTCACACACCTAGTATAGGTACAATACGAATGTTAAATAAAAAAGAAGATTTTAACAAAAATCTTTGTTGTTGCTTATTTTTGAATTATTTCGCTTTACTCGTAATGTTGTTAAGAACGAAATTAATAGATCATTTCAGCACATTTTACTACACAAAATAATAATTAAACAGTTGTTCACATATTGATTATTTTTGTGTATCTGTATTTTGACTTTTCTTTAGCAAGGAGGTTGCCTGCCCCTGCCTTTAGCTTGATTTGAACAGTATTTACGTACAATGATGAGGATCATTGTAAAAATGGGGAAGAAGTGAATGGGCGAAGATTGGATTGAGTCGAGTGACAGGAAGAAAGAAGGAAGAAGAAGAGCGAAAGGTTTTGGTGATCTTTGGGTGATTCAACAGAATCCTGATTTAAGATTTTGAGAATTGTTGGCGTTGGCCATGCAGGTATTAGTTATATAGAGCAGAGCAGACTACTGGGCAGACATACAGAGAAAGGCACTTAAAGAATAAGTAGAAATGAACTCACCCGACGGACCCGCGCTGTAGTTGAGGACGTGATCGGGCACTCTCATGAGCAAAAATCGGGGGAGGATTCTTGTAAAGAAATTTCGAACCCAAGGTGCCATTTTGTGAGTCGACGGTTTTCGATAATGCACATTGAGAACAATTGTGGTGACGAGAACAGAAAGGCCCACTAGGAACATTGTGAACAGAAGATATTTTCCTAAAAGGGGAACTGCCAGGGAAGTTGACGGGATAATTTCCGATATGAGCAGGAAGAACATTGTCTGCGACAACAGAATTGAAATGCACAAGGCTATCTTCTCGCCTGAATCTGCCGGCAGATAGAACACCAGAATTGACAGGTACGAAATCCCTACTGTTGGGATTATCAGGTTCACTGTGTAGAATAACGTCCGCCTTCGCAACGTTATATTAAAAAAGATATCTGAAATATCACACACAACATAAATATTTGATTTACATTCATTGTTCATTTATACACACTTATATTTATACACACTTAATATTATATCAGCATTGAGGTTCACAAGAATCTTTTCATCGGGAAAGTCGTAGATAGCTTTCCTCATACTTTTCATACACGAGCAATTTTATTATCGACTTGTTGTGAACCACAGCGCACTTAGAGTTAGTTACTACAGATTTAACATTTGGTATCTGGTATTGGTACCCGTCTATAACCTTCGTAAGTATTCAGCTCTCTCATCTTAGTTTTAAAATTGGAGGGTATATATTAACTTGTCAGTAAAACGCAAAATTAAAGTAAAAATTATTACTCAAAACATCGTACCTAACATAAATTATACATATTTACTTACCTAATTCATTAAGGTATTCACCTATAGTAGTTACTATTCCTAATCCTACTATACATCATAGGTATAGGTAGACAGCATCTATACACTTACTTCAGAGACAATATTTTGAAACCATATCTATACCCCTTTGCTTTCATTCTGGATTACCTACCTTACTTATTAGTCATTGCAGTCTCGTCCTATTCGACTAAATTAAAAATGACTGACGCAGCTAGAATTTCTAGAGAAAGTCATCAGAGACCAATTACTGCTCTGGAATAAATTAGAAAGTTGTATATTTGATAAAGCGTTTCTGGGAGGAGTATTTGATTTTCTGAAAAAAGTGTTAGGTTGTACCGTTGTACGTTGTAGGTCGTTGCCGTCAGATTACTACTCCTACGGCAGAGCATTTAATCTTTTATTTAATTGCATTATGCATGCATTCTGGACTTCGTGCTGAGTTGGCAAATGTCAACTATGAGCTGAATATAACAGTGACACATGAGATAAATAAATTAAGATTAGAAAGAATGCTGTTAACCCAAAAGAAATACATTTGTCTTTATATAATTATCCTCACACTTTAACCACTATGCTTGTGCTATGCTGGTACTTCTTATTTAGGTATTTTACCACTAGGTTACGTATCGCATATGATATGATGATACCCAGTATGTTACCCTAATACATCTGTTGTAAATGAATTGTAGTATAAATCATACAATTATCGTATTTCATTACATGGCATAATTATATTTAATTAGCCGTTTTTGAATTGCAGGAAACATTGACATATACATACCTATGCACTATAAAATAGTACAAACATTGAACTGCTAATTATACACTTAATTGGGGTTTACATCTTCCAAACATAATTTTTGTAATGTCCAGTAAGGGTTTTTAATTTTTACATTTTTGGGTCTTGTCATCGTTAGTATTACCAACTTGATTATCGTGTCCCTCTTTTGACCATGTCAATCATTTTAACAGGACCAATGACCAAGTAATTGAAAAGTGAAGGATTTTCTCGAAACTTTTACACATGCACTTTACTCTTTTCCAGTTGTAATACTTTCACTTTCATTTGTTGCTATACAAAGTACCAGGAAAAGGAAAGTTTCTCGAAATTCTTTTAAACATTTGCCTACATAAGTATAGTATAACAGCCTCCACACTCCAGTACCGTAAGTATGATGCATGTTCACGTTCCCTTTTTGCCAGACCACTCAAAAATTCTCGCTCACTTCTTGAAAAAAGAATGTCTTGCTAAGAAATTGTTGGACTCGTTCCGTCTTCTTTTATGTATTCAAAGTTTTCCATTTTGTCAAATGAACCACTAAGCATGTTGTACTGCTATTTCTTTCAGGGTGCGGTAAGTACCTAAAATATCTACCTCAGCTTTAGTTACCGCTTACCAGCATTGCCAAACCAAGTCAACTCAGGTAATATAGTTTTGTATATGACACATATAAGCATTTCTGCCTCTTTCTCCAAGAAAATTCAGTGTGAAATACGTCATAGATAAAATACGGTTTAAGGGAACCTATAAATATACAACAGGAACTGTACATACAATGGTATATATGTCTGCATGAGATAAAATACTACGCTACGCTCTGTCTAATCTGCGTGAGTAGTGCATTGCATGGGAAAGTAAGTGTAGTGTAATGCAAGTGTATGAATGGGAGAGGAATGAGTTGACGTGGTTTCGTTTGCCTCGAGTTCGACTCGAGTCGATTCGGATTTTTGTAGAAGTCTTGAAGGAATTCGGGAAGTTAGAGTGAGAGTAAGGGAGAGAGTGAAAAAGTAAAAAGAATAGAAGGAGCAATGCCAACTGAAAGTAGAAACAAAACGTGCTCCCTCGTTTGATACTCAAAACTCAACTCATGCTTTGTTACTTTGGATAGCTATGGCTTGTAAAAGTAAAGATCGAGCTATGAAAAGGGAATCCTGGCATGGAATGGCATTGCTTGACTTGGAAAACCAAACTAAACGCAGATGAGAGGACGAGACGAGACCACAACTCTCCGTTCCGCAGCCAAAGAATAAAGAACTGAACTTTAGACTAGACGTTAGACGTGCATGGCTCATAGCGAACAAGAATATAAACTTTGAATTCATCTTTAGGTAAAAACTAAGAACAAAGTACGAATACGACTGCTGCACTACACATATGGAATTGGATGTTATATAGGCACTTTGCTTGCTAAGGTCAGTTACTATTACTACTTATAGGTACTTACTAACTTAAGAAATAACTTAAAATGCAGTGCGTTCGTTGCCAATCTTATAGAATAGAGAGAGAAAGTACATAGAAATAAGTATCTAGTATATGTATCTACTAACTTAATAAATTGCTCATATATGTCGTAGGTATACACAGCCCTGAGTTCAAAAGGCCCATATGTCGAATATCGACTAGCAAACGGAATTTCTCAATGTACTACTATACATATACGGAGAATTTTTGCTGTTAATGCTACCTTACAAAACGAATGTCCATTAGTGCTTTAATTATTGTTTTATTGCCAAAATTTGTTAAATATTCAAAATATGCTTAAGAATATGACAACATTCATTACGCATCTCGGAAAATTGGCACATAACTTTCGATATCCAAACAGGTTTACTAAACTTGTGTGAATGTAGGTACTCTTGTGAGTAAGACTACATTCCGTTGTTATAAGAAAATATTTACAGGTATTTATGTACGTATGTACATGGTGCTGCTGCTGATATCTACAGATAATACAGAGAAGGACGTAGTAAAACTATACATAGCATAGAATAACATGATGCAAGGTAATAGCATTTTCCCAAACACAAAGTTATAAGTTATGTAGTATACTTAGGTAAACCATAAGTAATGTACTCGTAGTGCCATTTCTAACCAAACGAAACTATCTGCATAACATTCTATTCTATTCTACTATATGTAGCTAACGTACATAATGTTTGTGCCGTTCCTTATATTATACTCGGAGCTCTTTCCTTTTTGTCCTCGTTTTAGCCGTTTGTAATCGTTATTCATTCCAATGTCAAAACTTTTTACACTCATCTCTAACTTTCACCGAACTGCTTTCTATTCCAGGGGAAAGTGCACTAAGGAGTCAGAATCAGAAAGAGATTCAAGAGTTTTGCTTGACTTTAGTTTCCCTCCTCTCAAACGGAACCTTAACGTACGCATACCTAACTAAAGATGCCTAACTTGTAGGTATACATATATATGCATGCATAGGATACATACGGATAGATAAATATATACGAGTTTGCATTATATATTTAAATTTACGTGTAAATATATCTTGAAGTGAAACTATAACTATAGAAGACAACCTGCATCTCTAGTATAGTATGAATATGTACATTTACCTAAAGTATTGGTCTTGTAGGTAGGCATTTAGGCATGCAAGTTATTCTGAATGTTGGAAAGGTTTTTACACAAGTAAACTTCAATCCAACTCATAGATCTTCAAATCTAATTTTCAAAACCGGTACGAAAAGTCGGAAACAGTGAGACATGATAAATTTTAAGCTCATTCTGTTTGATTGGTTGCTCCCTCCACAAAACTTTAGCTTTTTTCTTTCTCTCTCTGCTTCCATTCCATGGGTAGATTCTACTCTCCCGGAACGGTTATGCTTGTATAGTATAGTTCCTTCTTTAGGCTAAGGATAAGTCTGAACTTGGAATAATATTATCTAAGTACTTACTTTACTTTTAGGTAAGTAGGGATGCAATAAAGAATTCAGCTCTCTTCTAGTTTCTTCCAATTTCTTCAAATGTATCGCATTGTACAATTTAGAGTTTATTAAGCCTAACCACTTGCACTGTAGATAAATAACCTGCTGATTGTGAATAGAATTCAAATAGAAATATTATACTGTTAAATATGTAAAACAACAGAGAGGAAATACGATTACGTTTATTATTCATTTTCAAGGCGAAGCCTACTTATGTCCAACCCCAACCCAAACTTTTGAATTGTAAATTATTCTTAATTTCATTGAAAAAGGGGTTAACAAATATAAATTGCTATTATAGAACAGGATAATAAACAGGCTCGTCTAATTAATAGCAGATATAGTCCAATTTAAGAAGTATAATTTAACGTAATTCATAATTTGCATAAGAATGCCTTATTTCTAAAGCAAAACTTCACAAAGTCTTTACATAGAGTAAACAAATTGGGGAAGTTTATTCCACAAGTCATGGTCAAGTTGATATTTCGGAAGCAAAAGTTTCTTACATTCAAATTGCATTCCTGTACCTACTGCCTACCTAATATTAATCCGTAAATAATGCTGACAACATTGTCAACATAATTCTTTAGCTAAGGATTAGGGGTATTTATTAACATTTATTATCCCGAGTACCAATACCAAATCCAAAGTTACTCTAATATAGATGCCTAGCACTTATAAGCTTTAAAATGTGTACTCACCTGGGTATGGTTCTTCACAACAGGGATAAAATCTGAAATTATGAAGAAATATATTAATTACACTAATATTTTATTAACAATTGTGTAGACCATGTTTGTAAATAGCACATCCATAGACGAGCAAACCTAATTAAATATTTTAACTACAATTGAATTTATAGACTAAAAAAAGGAAAATGGATAAAATGTTAAACAAATAATAAATACATACAAATAAAAAATGTGCTTTTTTCGTTAATTCATTATGAATTAATTATATTTTCAATTATATGAAGTCTCCTTTTATTTTTCAATTTGTTACTAGAGACAGGAAGAAATGAATAATGGTATGTCAATTTAC
The DNA here is from genome assembly GCA_034694165.1 of Tomocerus mixtus. Lineage (NCBI taxonomy): Eukaryota > Metazoa > Arthropoda > Collembola > Entomobryomorpha > Tomoceridae > Tomocerus > Tomocerus mixtus. The sequence continues at coordinate 8,688 of JAQFYC010001936.1, read as the reverse complement.
GATCTCTTCACAGATAATTTAATTCATTCAAAAGCCTTCGGTGACAAAAGGAGTAAGAATTAAATTTAGATAGTGAAACTGAAAAGTGTTTGAAAGAGGCTAAATGACTAGAAAGGAGTGAAAAAGAAAGGAAGAACTAATTTAATAGAAAGTGAAAGTAATTGAATGAACAAAGTGAAAGCTTACTTTTCATGGCGTTCCGCCGGCACAGAAAGGATGTCCCACTCAACGGAGGGATAGTACTCGACCAATTCGATTCCCATTTGTACCATGTCTTGCCCCGGCAATTGATTGATGTGCTTCAGATCAATCTAGTGAAAGAAAAACAAATGGAAATTCTATGAATATTCGTTGAAAAATTTACTTTAATGCTCTTGGTATTCTGTATCATTCGCTATTCACTACACATTGAAATTGAAATTGAAAATCAACACCATATTTTGTGAATTGGAACCCATGGACGTGAAACACTCTATTGTGGTAAGTAGATACAAATAGTTGGTACAACAGTACATATTTTGTAAGCATATGCCACCGTAAGTACGGTATGCAGAATATTACAGTCTTATCCCACAGGAGCTAAGCTATTTAATAAACCGTGGAGTTTTTATATTAAGGAATTAAAACCATTTTGAGTGCCGAGAGTGTAAAAATGAAAATACGGTGCTGTATCTGTAGTATATTATAGTCTAATGCATGCAAAGGTCGCTATTGTTTGAGAAATCGACTTAAGCCTTCTACGCAGAAAAGCAAGTCTTTCATTGATCCCAGCTGAGACAACAATAATTATCCTTCAATTCCCTACAATAGTTTCTCAAGAGTTTGACACTCACTTGAAATGGAAAGTAATTTACATATTTTAGTTATTCCATGTAATACTATCTCCTCTCCTCCATAGGTACCAATTTATTTCACTCATTCAATTTACTCTCGACTCCACTCTAGTCGATTACTTATTAAGTATTGCTTATTAGTAGTAGTGGCATAATAGAGATTGAGACAGTAGAATGTACAAAATACTATTTAAAACTTCAGAAAGTAGAGCATAATTTGTAAATCAAGACGTACGATTCTACTAGATCAATATAATTAAAACTTTTTTACAAAAACATTAGAGGAAGGATGAATTGTATACACGTTACGTAAATGTTAATTGTTCTAATCTTCTATGTACAAATGCATTGGCTAAACTGATCAATTTGAGTTTTACTTTTCCTATCAACTATGTAGTCTTAAAAAAAACTCAATGGAGAAACATTAGAACTGTGGATATTTCTTTATTGTAAATCCTCCTACAATTTAAAGTAATGTTGATCTGTCAATCTTAACAGATGGTGTAACTATATTAGAAAAGCAGTAACGGCTTTTTAAGGTTCCCCTAATTCACATTTCATTGCAACACCATCATTTATTATAACACACTCGTAATTTATAGCAACTTTCTCGAATGCCTATAACAGAAAAATTCTATTTAACATTACATAACTGCAGTTTATGGAGCTTATGCGGAAACCCAAGAAAAACACAAATACTGTGCAAATATTTTTTGTAGATGAAACAGGAATTTTTTTGCTAATATTTTTATAAAATCGAATCTTACGTATGTTACTACTGAAATCAACGACAACATAACTGACACGTAAAATTCCACAACGTCCTCCAAATTTTTGCAATCTCCTAAGTCCGACGAATTAACTTTCTCCTGCTTTTCCTTTAGGTTTAAACTTGTAAGAAACATGGACAGCAATTTGTCACCAGTGTTCTCAACGTATTTAAAACATCTTCGAAAAATTCTTAATGCATTATTCAAACGAAAGTTATGATAGAGAAATGTTTGAAGCGCACTGTAGTTATGGCTTTCCCCAGAATTTCGCTCACTTTTTAAGGGGTTAAGCACCGAAAATGCACTCTCCTGTCCTGACCCATGCTTGTAAGCTGCTGTTTTTTATGGGAGATCTAGCAGAGATGCGGTTTCATTGTGTGCTATATTTACAGAATGGGAAACACATAAAACAATCCAAGATGAAATGAACAAAAGTAGAAAGAAGGAGTCAAGTAAAGTCAAGCACAGTTTCCCCGAGAAAGTGATGATTAGTGAAGAAGAAATTAGCGCCTTCAAAAACAATCTCGCATTACCACGAATTAATTATCCATTAGTTGTCTGGAAAAACAACTTCTGTGCTCTCCTATATTAAAAATAGCAAGTAATAAAGAGAATACTTTAGCAAACTAACTATCCGTGTACAGTATAGCATAGGGACTAAAATAACATGGATAAGAAGCAATATTAAAGGATAATGGCCTTGCTCCCTCCCTCAGTTTGGAAATGGAGCAACAACAAAATAATAACAAAAACTTATCAAGTAAACTAATCTCATAGCTGAGATAATAACCGTTTACTTTCACTTTCGCTTTCACTTTAATGCTCATGCAGACAGAAAGGAGAATTGAACTCATCTCATTCTGCACCGGCAACCAAACTGGCTAATGCTACTATAATATACATTCATTCATAAACATAAAGCCACTTTCCCTGCAAAGCTTCGGATCAGTATCCTTTACAAGTACGTAAATACTGTTCTATGTAATCCAACAAAGTAAAGGATACTTACACACTACTATACACACTCCACGCTATTAGGTTAACCCACTGATATTATTTTAGCCTTCCTTGTCTAAACCATGCTTCCCTAAGTATGTTTGCTTCCATCTTTTACAACTGCAGATGTACCTATACTTACACATATTACTTGTACAGGGTCGATGATAAATTGAAGCATGCACAGAAAAGTGAGCAGTTACCATTCATAGAATGAAGAATTTTTTTAGGAAATCAATACAAATAAAACCACACCAGAGAAATTCGAATTTCAAAAATTTCTACCTAAATTACAATTACCTTTTCAAATTCCAATTTTTGTAAATAAAGGGCATTTGGCATTGGAATTCTTTTTAATAATTAATTGCAATAACAAACTAGAAACAAATTCAGTCATACTTCATACTTTGGACAGATTTCTATGCAAATATAGTTTTTAACATTTTTTGAACATAGGAACAAAAATTGGATAGCAATCTCAAACATTTCTACTGCTATCGAGGAAAGTGTATATATAACTGCATAAATTATTTAATATCAGTAGAAATATTCCAGGTCGCATGTCCATTTATTCTCATCCAGCATCTACAAAAATTGTCTATCATTTTATGAGATTCCCTGTATCTTACATCAATTTAACATTTGGTAAGGCATTGAAGGTAACGCAAAGGGAGTAGTATTGTATTGTATTTGAGCAAGGAAGCGGAGAATGTTGTAGGAAAAAGAGAATTGCTGTAGAATTAATTTGTTGACTGATGAGCAGCAAAGGGAGTTGAGTGCGAAAATTAAAACCTGTCATACCCATTCCACTTAGACAACATCCACTGGTAAACAATAGAAAGTGAGAAAACTGACACACTTTCACTGGAAGGAGAAAGTCTCATCTCATCTACTCACAGTACGCTAATATTCCTTCATTCATTTATAATTCATATATTATTCTCCCCCTTCCGAATTCAACTCTGGTCTGGGTACTACAGATATTTAGGTACCCATTTATTTACTACAGTACATGTGGGAACTACAACTGTACTGGATCTGTAGCTGAGCCCATCCTTAATAAACTCATCTTTAAATCATATAGTTAGTTCCGTCCTCGTATTCTTGAGCACATTCCTATGAAATGCTAATAAAGTAAATTGATTACTCAATACCTACTACTGTGTCCTGAAATGGTAAATTATGTATCATTCCATATCCTTCTACCTAGAGATACTAATTTGATAAATTAATGTACTGGAACTGTAACTTACGTAAATGGGTGGAATGCATTTACTATGTATGACTCCAGACTCCAGAGTAAGTTGTACACATTTCGAAATTCTTATATTTATAAAAGGGAAAGTAAGTACCTACAGTTACATTACGTATATGTATTTTTTATAAATATTAGCATACATTATGTAAATTGTTCTCTTTAACTTAAGTTGTATGTTCTATGAACATAAAAAATAATATTATAAGCGATAAAATGTATAGAAAGAGCTATACCTAAGTAACTTTATCGCAATATTGTGATATTGCATAGATGGTAGTTTGTGTTCTGTTGTGCTGTGTGCTTAAAAGATAATGTAGCAATAAGGCACGTCCAGTCCACTACGTACGCTATACTATGTAGTATACAGTGAAAATAAATGCACCGAAATGGGGAAACTACAGAACATCACATCAACAGCCTTATCAATCAAATAAATTGGCAATTTAGTTTTTCACATATGGTTTCTATGTAATGGAGTAAGCACATAGTAGTGGTAGTGGTACCATGAGAGGGAAAGGCAAACGTTAGGATCTAATATCGTTCACCACTCTTACTTTTACTACAACAACGATTCTAAACTAAATTTCTAAAACCCTTAGCGTTGTGTTCGTTGCTGTGTTGACGCTGACTTGGGTTTGGCTAAGCTGTCGGCAGCGCAGAGAAAGTATTGTGATGTACATGTGCTTGGGATTGTGATTTGAATGGAATCTGCTGTACTATTCTCTCTTTTGCTGTACTTAGGGCTGCCAGATTTCAAAAGACAAAAATCAAGACACTTTATTAATAGCTAAATAATGAGGGAGTTGATCTGTCCCAAAAGGTTTTCGAACTTGAACATAAAATATGCTTGAAAATAATAAAGTTTTTGTTCCGGAATTTTGAAACCCCATATTTTACGCAAGAGAAAGCTGAAATACGGATAAGGCTAAAGACAGCATGCAATATTTATAAGGTACTAAGAACACAATGGCATGCAATATGACAAAATTTTCAGAAAGAATTCTAGAAATGTTCAAAATTGTTTCAAAATTATATCGAGATATCAAAATCTGACCAATTCCAACAAATCTGGACATATGGTAACCTTATTTATGCTGTATATAAGCATGTAGGAGTATGAAGCTAAGCCAAGTCACTTGACTTGACTCCATGCTCCAGAAGGATGAAAATGTGAAGTGAATCAGATGGGAAAGTCTCCGGGATGTTGTATGGAGTACAGTATGTAAGGGGAGTAACAGCATATCTGTTGTATGTGTGTAGGAAGTTGGAGTAGGAAACTTAATGCGTCTCCGGCAGAAGAAAGTAAACGAATTGCATTGAAAGTTTGTAGAATGACTCCAGTCGGGTAACTACAGAGTATGACTAGTAGAAGTACCACTTTAGAGTTTAGACTGGATCAGGAAAAATGGACTTGGTATACGTAAGTGCACTATACCCATGTAATAGTTCAAAAGTTTATGCTTTAGGATATTAGTAGTATTTACTTTCATACGTATAGTATTACATACATAATAGTATAAAATCCTATAGGGGAAGGGAAAACTAAGTTTTAAGAGTTTCTGCCCTAATACTATTAGTACATATAGGTACCTACATACAGATAGCTCTTGATCCAAGCGTCAACAGAGAAAATAGTTTCCTACCCGTTTCACAACAAGGGTATGGCATGGCAAATCTGTCAAATGAAGAAGACCGTTGCCGCTGCCTTGTTGAAAGAGATCTAATAACTATTAGTAATATAACAAGTCGCTCTGATTGAACTCATCGTCAGTTACACTCTTCAGTCAACTCTCATACAACATTTGGTGTTTTGTGATATGGCAGACAACATAGCTCTGAACAGATTTGTTTGGCAGAAGTTTCTACTCGATCCGTTTTTATGTTCCCATTAAATATTCTACAGTTGACGTTGACAGTAAATGCTATAGGATTACTAAATACACTAGATTGATTTAAAGATCATTTACACTACTAAACCATGCACCTAAATAATGTATCACACTTTTCCTACTTACTATTTATCTAAATTACAGCAATATTACGGATATAACGAATTACCAAATTTAACGATTATCAGGTATACTTAAGTCCAAACGTACACATACAGTGTGTAATGCTTTTACTTTTTGCACAGAAACACGGTCTAAAACTTTCACATACTTAATTTTTCATAATAAATACATATACATCCCCATTTTTGTGACGCTTAACATATTTATGATATTTATATAATTACCTAATCCAATTCTCATATTATAGGTCATGAAAACGAACTTACGCCGTTTACACTACAGTTCAGTTGAGTACCAATATTTTCAAAAATGTGTTCTTTGCTAGTATATCAGCATGTGCTATATTTTAATACTTATAACTTTACATAACTTTCTTTACATTTCACTTTCATTGAGATTTTACGTTTACTTTTTATATAATTTGCAATTTCATGCAATAATACCTAAATAGAATAATGTTAATATAACTGTGACTGCGTAATGGCTAATACTTTTGGGTATAAGTTGGAGCTAGCTAAGGCTAAGGTAGGTGCTTAAAAAGGTACTGGCTGTGCACTCTCTCTACCATTATCTACACGAGCATACTATCATTTTCTGTAGATGTAGTGCAGTAATTCGAATTTTATGGTTGCCACTACACACAAAAAGACATATCCACTAATAGTAGGTGAATATAGGCACTAGTAATAGTATCTAAAAAGTATTTATCTATATACTTATAAGCATATAGTTACTACAATTTACTACTATTACTGCCTATTATAGCACCACACTATGTCTGGAGGTACTATAACAATAAGTCCCGTCCCTGCCCTGTCCTGTCCTTTCCATGGAAAGGGATAGAAGATTTCAAGTGAGGGCAACACAGCAGACGGACTGCAAATCTGCAAAGCATGGTTCTGCAAATGCCATGCCCTGCCATTTCATTCGATAGAAAGGCAAGGCAACCTCTTCCTTATCCTTGTCTATGTAGTCTGGTCTGGTCTGGCAGATGGAAACGAAGGTCTACTCCTCTGCTACAACTACTATGTGTGTGTATAGAGTAGAAAAGGAAAAGGAAGGGAATGCGAAAAGGCAGAGCCTATTTGCGTCACGTTAATACTCTCGGGAGTTTTCGATAAAAGCAATATATGAGCACTTGTATTGAAATTCATTCGCAAGTTACGAAGGGATCCAATTCAACTAGCAAACCAAGTACTATATGGTACTGTACTCTGTACTGTACGTACATAATGCTAGAAGCAGCTTACTGACTCCACTCCAAGTCCTTAGCTTATTTATCGTTACTCTTCCTAACCACACCAAAATATTGCCTTATACAGATACTACATAGTATTTTTAGTAATAGCATCCAAGCGTTGTTTGATGTGATGTGATATGATGTGATACGATTTGATCACTGCATGCTCTATGCACAACAGTCAAGAACCAAGGCATCATCTTCCAAAAAAGAAAACCTAAAAAATAGTCTATTTAGATAGGTAGTGAGCAGAAGAGTGGATCCAAACGATCTTTAGCCAAATCGAAGTGACTCTAAGCTAAATAATGCTAAAAAGTATTGAAAAATTCTTTATGGAACATTTCATTACAACTATTACCTATCGAGTACAGATACACTACTTCTAGTATCTGTAGTAATAAATAGTTTATATTCTTATTCTATGGACTCTATCACTATCGTTCACTTCAATTTCAAACACCAATACCTAATTCAACAAAAAAAAGCATTTTATTAAACATGCCTACTCTATCTGTACAGTATTACTATTTTATGCATGTAAATAGTGACAGTATCCATTTAAGTTGATTTCAATACATATACTCGATCGTACCTCCATACATAGTAAGTAAATAGAATGGAGAAAGTAATGGTCACCTTTCACCTACCAGCAGGTAGGCATTTATGTAGCGTAGGAAAGCCGTTAAGTATGTCTATTGGCGGTCTCCTTTCATGTTTTATGTACAGTATGCTTGCGATTTGTGTTTGGGCTTTATAGATTCAACGGCTCTGTCTACAATATACAACCTGTCAGCTAAGCATGATATATTATACGATTGAAAATATACAGAAGGGATACGATGGGGATACGTACAAAATTTAAGCAAGTTTTCTGACAGTAGTAGCCGCTCGCTCACTCGGAACATAAACTGAATTGAATGAACTAAAATAGAAGCCCACTCAATTCTGAATAGCTTTAAGTAGTATATTTATTTAAGTATTAGTAGTATAGAGTTTCTGATGGGGCATACCATACAGTTACTACAAAATACATAGACTATGTATTCTAAGCATTGTTAGGAATAACCCTACATAGTTTTGTTGTACTCGTATACTTAAGTATGTAGAGAGGTATGTTCAGAATTTAGTTGTGTCTGTTGCAGAAAAAAGGAACTGGACCGGCTCGGCTCGTCAACTCAAATTACCACTTTAACCTCTGGCTTTCAACTTGGCCATTCATGACTTGAATGTTGTTCAATGCGAACTCAACTCTATGGGTTGGTTGTTGGTTGTTAGCTGTTGGCTTGCTTTCGAGGCTTTTGAAAGGCTTTCACTTCACTCCGGTGATGTTAAGTAACGTGGCGTGGCTTGGCTTGGCTTGACTTTGCCTTTTGCGTGTGTGTAACTATGTTCTGTGTACATTGCAGTACAGTACACTACCCACTATTATACATACACTCTTACATAGTACATACGTAAAGAAAGAAACAGGAGAGAGAAAGCGAGAAAGAAGAAAAGTAGACAGACACATCTTCCATAATAGAATCTGTTTGCCAATGTCATTTACAATATTTCATTGAGAGGCAGACTAAAGCTGAGA